>SAXG01000032.1:0-113360 GCA_012932865.1 Amylostereum areolatum
GAGGCCGCCTCTAACACAGCACTAATAGTTGAAGGAGGGACCAAAATATTGCGCTAAGTGAGTGCCAATATCAGGGGACCTAGCAATCTCAAAAGCGCTAAACCCCCAAATCTGCGGGGATTTGAGCACGGATTTTGCACGAGGGTTTCCCTGAGATATGCCTTTCGCATTCTTGCGCGTGCCAGGGTTCGTCAGCTGATTGGTCATGGTGTCGAACTTGAAGACGGGGTTTGTATGAAGCATATCATCGCGATCGCGAGGAAAGATGAGGCTGGAATACGCCGACGCCGCAGGTGTAGCGGTGCCCGGTGAAAGCGGGCGCTGAAAAACACCGAGTGCGATGGGTACCGCCGATCAAGCGCGGATTTCCCATCTCGACGCGACCCGGGAAGTTCTGGGATACGAGGCAAAAGGAGCTTCACTCGGTGATGGAGAAACAAAGGTGTGCGGTAAAGTTGGCGGAGAGGTCTGAGGGAAAGACAGGAGTTGAAGGAAAGGGAGAGGTAGCCGTGTAGAGATTGGGAATGGGCCGGTTGTCAGATGAATGGCGGAGGACGGAGACGGGAACGCGGTGGGCGGTTCGAAAAGAGAGGGAGTGGGGGCGCGGCGAGTTGGAGAAGAAAGGCGGTGAGCACTGGGGCATGGAGGAGAGATCGAGGGTTGTCATAAGGGCGGGAAGTTGCTTGTCCAAGACTTCCTTGGACTGTTGGAGGAAGCGAGGAGGGCGAGCGAGGACGAAAGAGGGAGGCGGGAACTTTGTGGAACTGTTGGACGTGCTGGGGGTGGAGTATGACGTGGCGCGAACACGGGAGGGGTGAGTTGGAGAGAAAGGTGACACAGCTTGCGCAGGCACTCGTTGCGGAGGTGGAGGAGCACGGCGAAACCCTGGCTTTGCTGAGGAAGGTACGAAAAGAGCAGAAACAGTTGGAGGAGAAAGTGGAGGAAAACGCTTGGGAGGGGTGCGCGAGGAACGTCAAAAGTTGGCGAAGGAGACAGGGGAGCATGGGAGGACGCTGGCTGTGCTGGGGAGAGTGCTTGATGAAAACGAAAAGCTGACAAGGGAGGTGGAGAACCAGAGGGATATATTGGAAATGGCCCGCAGAGAGCATGAAACATTGGCGAGGAAGGTTCAGGAGAAAGAAAAATAGGTCATTATTGGGGTCGGCGTTTTCGGAGGCGCTGGGAATCGTACATCGCGCGTACGGCGGGGGTTTGATGTCTTGGGAGGGATTGGTCGAGCGTGGGGCCATGTAGAAAACGCGTGCTCGATATTCGTTGCTATTCATTGTGATACAGACAAACGGAAACGGTATACAAGTCCGAGCCACCCTCACCCCGTGGACAGATGCGATCTAGCTGAGATGGGAGCCGCCGTTGATCGATATCTTGAAAAGGCATTCAATTGAGTGATGGGAAGGTAGACAGAAGAGATACGCACCGTCTGGCCTGGAGCGTGGTTGAGAAGTTCGACGGTTCAAACACTTGCGGCAACGACATAGGTGTAATAGACTTACCGGTGACGAAGGCGGCTTGCTCGGAAGCGAGGTACGATACGAGATGGGCTATCTCTGAAGGTTGCGCTACCCGACCGACCGGAGCGCGGTCCAAACTTAGAGGGTTCGCATCAGAAACGGGAGCATAGGGCCAAAGACGTAAAGCACATACGACTGAGGTAATGGCCTGAATGGCCTTCAGGTCCGTGGGGGACATCTCACCTCCAGTAACCGCTGCAATTGAGATATTCGTTGAGACAAATACAAATAGTCGTTTGTATAGAAAAGACACGTACGAACACCCGTGTCCACGGCCCCAGGAGCGTAGCAGTTGACTGTGATGCCGTGCTCGCCGAGTTCAAGAGCTGGGCTTATGAGTTGAGCAAGATCTAGAATGTGGGCAAGGCGAGGACCAACCAGCGGTCTGGGTAATCCCACGGACGGCGAACTTGCTCGCGCCGTAAGACGTAAGATAAGGAATGGCTGACCATCGGGACGAGGGTTAGTGGTGAAGACCAGTGAATGATGGATTGGAAGTCAAAAGGCTGACCCGACGTCCCTGCAGCCGACGCAGCAGCTTTTTATAGTGCAACGCAAAGTGAGTGTTAGAGGACATGAAAGGAAGACAGAGACATACCAATGAGTCGTCCGCCACGGCCCTGTGCGATCATCTGCCTAGCGGCATGTTGATAGCAGATTAGCACGCCACGCGTATTAACGGCGAGCATCTTGTCGAAGTCTTCCGGAGTAACTGATGAGACGGGTGGTAGTCGTTAAACACGGTATGACCAGAGCACAGAGAGGCTCACGATCCAAGAAAGAGGTCATTCGAACGATGCCAGCATTGGCGACCATCTGCAACCAGCCGTCAACCTCATTTCGTCGGGCATGAGAGAGCGAATGTACGAACGATATCGATCCCACCGAGGGTGTCCACTGCCTTCTTGACCATCTCCGCGACCTGCTTGTCGTCGCTGACGTCCGCGGACAATGCGCACGATTTGCGTCCGAGGGCCCTGATCTCGGCGACGACCTCGTCGACGCTGTTCCGGGAATGTCGTTTACGCCGACGTCGATACCGTCCTTGGCCAGGCGGAGAGCAATGGCGCGGCCAATACCACGCGCGGCGCCTGTAACAATAGCGACACGCGGGGCAGTGGTTGAAGTAGCAGACATGGAGGGCGAGGATGGGTTGAGGAGTGTTGGCTGGATGCATGTCCGAGACGCGGGCGGGTATAAGTAGCCAAACCCATATATGCAAATGGCCTGATATACGGGGGAGATCTTGGGGTGGGACTTGTAGACCAGACCATTTCGTTTTCGAGGGGGCACCTACTTGGTACTAGCGCCAGTGGCAGACACTCGCGCATTCAAATCTGTTCGAATTGACAGGCAATATTCTTCGCTGACGGTGAACCGGAAGTCTGGGCAAAGGCAAGATGTCAGCGGGCGCCGAGAACTGAAGGGGTAGCCGTAACTGAATGGGTCGCTGAGAAGGTGGACATGGAGCTGTTAATGGCAGGACATGAGGCGGCGCGCAATTTGTTGCGTCCAACTCGGCACCGTCCTGAGTCCTCGGAAGAAGTCTGAAATCCGGGACCGTATACGGACAGAATTCTGGGCGCAAATGACCTGTAGAATCGGACCAGAGCAAAGTCAAATAGTCGATGTTCAAGTTTAAAAAGTCAAGCCGGCTAAAGTCAAGGTCGTTCTCTCAGAGTCTCAGTCTGACTCTCAATGAAGCTCGTTGGACAATGGCGCCACGTGAACGTGAGACGTTCTTATGTAATCCCAAACGCGAGCGTCGAGGGTGAAGATGAACATAAGTACATCTTGAACTGAAGCTTGATCCCTCATCGTTCAACCACGACCACATTCACGCCAGCGAACCTTACATCTTCCTTAACTATCGCCACCGGAGTGTTTCCATATCAGGGGAAGGATATACGCGCACTATGTCCGACTCCATATTCCCTTCTGACTCCAGTGAACAGCTCTGGGACGTCGTCGAGATTATCTCTGCGCGAAGACAGAACGGCCAGGATGGCTTCATAGTCAAATGGGCGGGGAGTGATCCGGACACAGGCAAGCCTTGGGATAACAGCTGGGTTCCCCGGGAGAACTGCACGGATGGTCTGGTGGCCGAATGGAAGGCAAAGGAGCGCGGTGCGTGGTCTCGTTTCCTCGACGCGTCTTGCGGTCTAACGTCCTTTTCTCTAGCCAAGAAAGAGAAGAAGAAGAGGACATCCACTGCGAAACGTGCTCGTTCGCGCTCTTCTGGATCCTACGTTGACCGCCAACCATCCTCCGTCGCCTCGTCGGCCCAGAACGCTGTCGCAAGTTCATCTAAAACGAAGCTTCCACCCCGGGCTTCTCGGGTGGACGTCGTCGTCCCCGCGCACAAACGCAAGCGCGACTCGACCAACGGCGAAGAGCAGATCTCACGACCTCAGCCGAAGAAGAAGCCACGCGTGGACGTCGTCAGCATCAGCGGCTCCGACTCGGACGACGTCGCGCTTGTGAAGAAGAAACGCCTGGAGAAGAGGGATCCTGCAAAATCTATCTTGGGAAAGGCAAAGTGGTGGAAGACCCTTTCGTGTCAGATGAGGACGACGACACAGAGGAGGAGGATGTGCAGGCGCAGGTGCAGGAGAGACAGCCGGTGCCTAAAATCGGTCCTCCAAAGAAACGGGCCAAACAATTCGGTCCTCAGGTAAATACATCAACGCGGCGCTCGTTCCAACCCATTCATGTCACCCAGTCGCAAATCGTCGCTCTCCGGGAGGAAGAGGAAGAAGAGACGCAGCCGTCCTATATCCATCCCTCATCGCGACCCGCACAACGCGAGGCAGACGTCAGAGATTCGGGTGGGCCCACCCACGACGGATTTAGGCGCAAGCCCTCTCTACTTCAATCCAGCAAACGGGCCCAGGAGCCCCCGCCAGAGGAGCTGGAGGAGCCGGAGGAGCCGGAGGACGCTCTTCAATATCCATCTGACAACGCCGACAGTGATGGTGAAGATTCTATCATCTCGCAAGCCTTGCCAGCGCCGTCTTCCCCTGCATCCCCTACAGTGCTTTCTTCCCCTGCACGCAAACAACGCCGGAGCGATCGCCCCCTTCGGCCCATCCCGCAGCTTTCGCCTTCAGTCTTTCAAGAGTACCTCAATGCGCCGGAGGACAGTATCATCGAACAGTTCTCCACCGACAAACCGAGCACGCAACAGTCGAACGTGGAAGATTCCGAGAGCGGGGAGATTCGTGCGCGTGGAGAGGCGATGCACCAAGACTGGGTCGCCCGTCAACAGAAGTCACGCGTGGTGAACGGAAGGCCTCCGGAAAGGCGCACTGTGGAAGAAATCATGAAGAAACCGACGGCGGCGTCAAGAGTGGCGAAGGCGCTCTCGTTCATCCCGATGCTTGGGGCATCGTCGAGGGAGAGACTGGCCAGGAACAGTGATACAGGGAGGGTTACGGCGGCCGTGACAAACTTGCAGGCGACACAAGCGCAGGCAGAGACGCAAGAGCCTGCAGCTGCCGTGGGCACAGCGGAGGATGAGAACGTCAATGAGGCTGAAGTACGCCAACTCGAGGAGCAATTCCTAAACCTCGAGGGCGGGGCGGAGGGCGATGTTTCTGATGAGATTGCTGTTCAGGTAACGTTTTCGTCCTCCACGGCTGTGAGTCGTAACTGATATACGAGTTACGGTAGGTCAATTCTCAAGAGGAGGTCATCGGCACTGCGCCATCCAAAAACACCTCAGATGAAAGCCAGAGCCAGCCCTCTGATACTCAACCGTCACCCACGGAGCAACTTGCCACGGCCTCCAACCTCCTTCATCGAAAGTCCGAGGAGATGGCGGTGCTGAAGAAGCTGCTTGACGAGAGGGACGCGTTGGCGGAGTCGCAGCGCGAGGTGTTTGAGAAAGAGCGCAAGGTGTTTGAGAAGGAGAGGGAGGCGTGGAAGGCGACGCAAGAAGGGTGGGCGACCAAGGAGAAGGAGTGGACCGTCAAGACCGAAGAGCAGACCGCGGAACTCAAGGCTCTCCAGGGCTCCCTCGAGCGCGTTCAGGCAGATCTGGATAACGAACGCCGACTACGCGAAGAGGATAAGGCGGCGTCGGAACAGGCTCTTACCATGTCGGGCAAAGCGACGGCCGATGCGCAGAAGGAGACCGACTTCTTCCGGGAACAATACATGACCGCATCCGCGTTCGTGACCGAATCAACCGAGGAGAACAAGAGGCTGTCGGAGCTCGCGACAACCAAGGAGGGCCAGGCTCGGGACGGCGTCGCGGGCATACGGGCATTCTACGAGGGCCGCATCCGACGACTGGAGGAAGACGTCTCGCGGCACAAGGCGACGGCGGACCTCCTCGCGGAGCGTGGGCGTCGGACAGACGACGAGGTGCGCTCGCGGGCGGCGCTGGTACCGGAGCTTATGCGGCAGAACGTGTTGTTGGAAGAGAAGGCGGATTTACAGGGGGCCGAATTGGAGGATTTGAAGGAGGAGATGGAAGGGCTGCGGAAGAAGAACGCGAGGAGGAAGAGGGAGCTAGACCGGTTGGAGGCGATCGCAAAACGGCAGACGAAGGGCAAGGGTATTGAGAAGGCAAGCGCGGACGATGGGAGTGACGAAGACGGCGACTGCGAACCGGGAAGCGCAGGCTCTTCGTCGAGTAGTACCAGTTCCGACGAAGGGACCCCGTCCACCACTGTCGGCCAGAAATCGGACCGCGAAGTCCACAACCTCGGACAAGATGGAATCAACGGTCGAGAGGCTTTGCCACCAAGCCCTCATAGCAAAGCCCTTCGGCGCGAAAGCTGGGACATGCACAACCCTTTCGTGTTTTCTTGTCAATGGCGCGATGGCAAGCAGTGTCGCGAAGCATTCACGACGAGAAAGGTCCGCGTTTTCCAAATTTCCGCGATAAAGTTTGGTGCTTACGGACGCTGTTTATGGTTGCAGGAGATGGCAGACCACATGTTTGCAATACATGGTTTGACGAGATGAGATATGCGTGATGCTAATAGGTTTGCTGTATCTTTCGGGACTGCCTGCTCGCTTTTGTTGTTTGTTGTACTCAGCACTTACGAACATTCACACATGCTATCGATCTGGCTACGCTTTCTCTTCTGGAGCATCTGACCCTTGACCGGTCGTTCGGAGGATGATAAGGCCGTTAACCTTGTCAAATCCCCGCAGACATGTACAGCTGACCGACGTTCGTTCAAGCAACAGAGCAACGCAAAGCCCCGCCCCGGAAGACCGGGATTATATCTCGTAAGTCATCAAGACGGTCTGACCTTAAAACACGGTGAAATCGGCGGCATAGAGAATGTCACAATGTTACCCATGGGGTCAAGCGGTACACCGTACTTACACGTTTATTCGGGCTGGCGGCACGGTTTCCCGCTCAAGAAGGAACAAACGAGGTGGAAGGGGATAAGTACATAAAGTCATCCGCTTATCTCTTCCCTTGCCCACACACCTCAAAGCTTCATACACGGGTGGGATGAAGATGTCCACAGATAAAGGCGTCGCACTTGTCACAGGCGCTGCCCGCGGTATCGGCTGCGCGATCGCGCTCAAGCTGGCAAACGACGGGTACAATGTTGCGGTAAACGATCTGAAGACGATGGAGGAGTTAGAGAAGGTAGTTGAGGAGATCAAGGCCTTGGGGAGGAACGCCTGCGTGGTTTGCGCGGATATGTCAGTGGAGAAAGACGTAGCCGAAATGGTACAAGTGGTGGTGAAGGAGCTGGGGAGTCTGGATGTGGTGAGTCGCGATCTATAGGTTGGAGCCCAGGCCCTGATTTATGGGCTGCTTTAGATGGTCGCCAACGCAGGTATCTTGCTGGTGGACAATATTTTAGACGGTGAGTAAAATGCGTATGCTGGTTCCGGCCCAACGTGCTGAATTGTGTTGAACATACCAGCGACCGTGGATAACCTGGATCGCGTCTTCGGCGTCAACATCCGTGGCGTGATGCTTTGCTACCAGTATGCCGCGAAGCAGATGATCGCTCAAGGAAGGGGGGGAAGAATCATCGGTACCGATATCTCCTAGTACTCTCTGGAATATCTGACGGATGAGTTGAACCGTGCGTGGGGCGCGTGACTATAGGTGCTTCATCTCAGGCTGGAAAGGTTGGTACGTCAGGGCTGGTGCCGATAATGAAGGGGGCGGTCTTTAACTTTCAACAGGCTCCCGGGTCCTTTTCTCGTATTCTGCGACGAAGTTTGCCGTTAGAGGGATGACGCAGAGTGCAGGTGAGCGATCACGATGACGGACGAAGACATTGTTTTTGAAGAGTGGATGGGCAGCTCAGGAGCTTGCCAAGTATGGCATCACCGTGAACGCATATGCACCGGGGTACACAGATACACGAATGAGTGCGCTGTTTTCCAATTCCGCGTTGCATCGCTTGACGGAGATCACCTTCCCTAGTCGCACAGATCAATCAAGGTATACACGCCTCCGGAGGACCTTCGAACCTTCCGAAGGTGGTACGTTTCTAAGGCCTTGTAATCTTCAATCGAGACGTTAAAAGTATGTTCTGCGCAGATTGAGGAGACCACCCCTGTCGGCCGAGCGGGTACCCCTGAGGAGATCGCGGCGCTCGTGTCGTATTTGGCATCGAAGGAGGCAGCTTTCGTGACCGGTGAGTATCGCAAACGTTGTAACCGGCGTAACGTTTATGCTAAACGACCCCGACTTCCTCAGGACAAAGTGTACGTGATTTTCATGTGTTCATGGCATCATGCCCTTCAACTGAGGCTTCGACGTAAACTGATGCTGCTGCAGATGAGCATCAACGGCGGATGTTTCTTTGACTGAAATGAAGGAAGGAGTGTAGCCTTCCCCCATGTAGTTTTGCTGCTTATGGATGCAAGGATTTGTGCGGCTTTGACGACCCGCCAGCGTTGAGACGTTGAAACCACGCGTCAGTCACGTGGGCGTGTTTGCCAGCGCTCAGTCCACTGTCCAGTGCTCATTACGTCACAACCTTAGCCTTTGTGTCTTGGACTCTTGAAGACCTTCCTCGTTGACCACGACCACTTGGTCACCCCCAGCAGCATCCATGCACATGGCGAACAACACATCTTGCGCGATCTCGGATATCGACATTGTCCTACGCATCGTCTACAGGGGCAGTAAGCTCTCACTCGTGCGCGACCACGAACATGTTCCCACTATATTGGACGCCGTGAACCTCCTGGACAATCTTCATGCGCTCGGGATTCCCCAACCTCGCACGGCGAATATCTCGAAGCCGAATCGATTATCTAACTGCCTGGATATCGCATGGTTTCATCCGGACACAAAGGTACCGCCTACACTTCCTTATTGCACAGGTACGAGTCTGGATAAGGACGCTGACTCGACCTTTGTGGTGCTGGGCAGGAAGTTCGAGGGGCATTAGAGGATTTATTTTGTTATTTGGCACCACGAGATATTGAAGGGATGGAAATGTCAGTACCTCTCCCCTCCTTTTAAGCTTCAGGTGCAGCCACTGAAATTGTCTGAACAGTAGAGCTATATATGTGTGCGCTGCACCCCGTCCCTCGCCCCTTCCTTTTGCTCACGAGTCTGTTTCAGACACTTTCTACCCCCATTCTCTGGAGGAGTGCCGTCCGAGAAGCGAGCTGACCTCCACCTGTCCGCGACGATCCATGATCCATCTTCGAGTTCCAGAAGTAGTTCATCGTCCCCATCTTCCCATCGCAGACGCCGAAAGCCGCATCGACTTCCCACACTCTACTACAACCCTTTCACGTCCCATCGACGGCACGACCAAGGGGTTTCTTCATCAAAACTGCATTACACCTCTCGCACTCCTTCCTTGTCGCCGCCGTGGTCCTCTAACCGGGAGAAGTTTCCGGCGAACGCTCGAATTGGCCTGGGTCGAGGAATGTACGCGTTCTCACCGCCGCGTACTCCCTCCCCAGGCCCACGGATGTCGCCTCCTCACAGACCTCGAAGGGTGTATGAATCGGCTTCCCCTCTGGGGCTGGATAGCCGGATATTTTGGACTATGGGGTGCCATCGCGAGGGGCTACACCACAGAGGTTTCTTCACGGGGCGGGTGAGGCGCATACTCCATATCATACTCCTCCACCTTCGATTGGGTCAGACGAACATCAAGATGTATCATCTGAACAAATGCGTTCAACCGCACATCGTGAGCTTCTTCGTCCACTTTCCACGATACGACCTTTCCTCTATCTTATAAATCGTTGTCAATGTACGACAGACTTACCCACTCTGCCTCCTTAGGAGCCGTGGCCGAACTCGACGAGCACGCATCCTCACGGGCCAGCTATAAGACTCTATCTCCTGTGGCTTCGTCAAGCTCTGCAAGCACGTCTGACCGGCCCAATTTATTGTCGCCGGAATCCAAGCCAGAAGGAAAGGAGATACGAATGGAAAGAGAGTCACAGGCGCTGACCGAGAAAGGTTCGTCACTAAGACGAGAGTCAGCAACCGTGAATGCGGGAGCGTGTGAAGAGGTGCGTATCTTCTTCAGTTCAAGAATGAAGCCCTCTTCTAACGGGACGTGGAATTTATTGGTGCAGGTGGGCTCCCCCGAAGCGGCATCTACTCTACAGTTGCAGCTCGCAGATGCTTTAGGGAAGATTCGTTCTCAGCATGAGAAAATTGAAACGCTAGGTAGGGCACTTGATGATGCAAGAGCGGATGCCACCAAGGCGGGGGAGATGGAGATAAGAGTCAGAGAGTTGGAAGAGAGGGAGCGTTTAGTGCGCATAAGGTTGAGGGAGATCGTGGACGCAAACGATGGCGAGTCAGACGATCTTCTTCGTAAGTTCCATATCACGCTCGTTCGATTCACCATGCTGAATCGCATGTTGATCAGGTCTCTCGTGTGCGGCTCTACGCCGTGTGCGGATGCTTGAGAGAGGGCAACTCGCACAGAGAGTGGCGGAAGCACAGTTGAGGGATGTGAGGCGTGAGTGTGGCGAGCCGTTCGTGGTGCCGGCGTTGTTGGACGCGATGATGTGTCTGTCGGCTGCGACCAGCGGTTTGTCCTCCGGATAACCGACCATATTCCTTTCTATATTTCTCGGGGACTTTTAGACATACATTTCTTCGCAAGGCAACATGACCTGAGCCGTGTCTCAGAATTTCCGCGATACGCACACCCGCTGAGACATTCCTATCGCAGGGTCTCAATAATTCATGCAGCAATCCCGCCTCCTTTTCTCTGCAGTTCTTACACACCACCATGCATTCTTCCCTTCCGTATCCACTTCAAATCACTCCCGAGCATTTACGGACGACAGATCCTCGGCGCAGGCAATCCGCAAGCTCGGTGACACTGCCAGTGGCACCTCCTCCTTCGCGCGAATCCTCGCCCTCAAGGAAGAATATCTCCCCCTCCGTGAAAAGGCGTGCTTCCATGGAACCGAAAACAGAACAAAGATGGCCACACTGCACACCAAGCGGAAGCGTGGACAAAGCTCGCATTTTCCGTGGCATCACCATACGACTCAAACGGCGATCAGCGCTACCGTACCTTCCTCCCCTATCTTTCCCATCTCTTCTTTGAGCTCCAGCTCGTGGGACCCCTTTGCCATTCAAGATGTTCTTGCCGTCGCCGTGATTCGAAGTGCAACGTGGAACGAACAGGAGCTTCGACAGGCGTATGCGGAATTGGAATCACGGCTACAAGAGCTGAGCGAGAAGTACGAGGTGGAAGTTAGGGAGAGGGAAGCTTTGGTTGTGCGGTCGGATGCGGCGATGGTGAGAGAGGAGGCCTTAAAAGCGGAGGTGGGCGCGTTAACGTCGGATAATGAGAGGAAAGGGCGGTCCGAAAAAGAGGTGGCTGGTTTTGCTTCTGTCTCTTCTGCTTGACATACTGATCGGAGGCTCCCTTTAAGATGCGGATCAAGGTAGATAATCTTTCGGCGGAGGTCGTCGCTTGCCAGAAGCAACAGGAGTCCCTTGAGAGACAGAGGGCCGACGATCAGAGCGAGGTGAAGAGGTTGAAGAACGCGTCCGCGAAGTCACAGACCGCGAGGCTTAAAATGGTGCAGAGCATTCGCGAATATAGGGATAGGGATCAGGGCACCCGAAGACGGCTGAAAGAGGTGGTAGGCGGCGTGACGAAAATTTCCGATCCTCGTGGTACGTCTGTCTCCATTGTCCTGGAATATGCTTCTGAGGGCGCGAAGACCTGGTAGATATAGTGGTGAAGCGCCTACGAACCATGGACGACCGCCTTGATATTGAAAAAAAACGCACGTCGGAAGGCTGAGGCGCAGGCGGAAGAGACTAGGCTAATGCTGGACAAGGTGAAGCAGGAGTGTCGGGAACCTTTCGTGGTGCCGGCATTGTTGGAAGCTATGGCTTTACTGGAGAATATGACAAGCCAGATCGTCTCTTAGAGGCGTCGCTGCTACCGTTCGACTCTGTCGACATAGATATGAGATACTTCGAGTATCACAGAAAAAAGAAATCCTGGTCACGAAGAAAGAACCAGGCCCAGGTCTTGTCGGGGCTAGTCTACTTTCACTACCGATAGCCTTGTCGAGAGTTCGGCCAGCCGGTGGTCGGCATATCATGTGACTGCCTTTTTCAGACACCGCCCGCCCTGCCCGCTAACAGGATAAGTCCTGCAAACATAATCTATCTTTTCTCACTCTCGTCCCTCTGCATCAGTATCTACGGCACCGTTTTAAATCCAACAAGGGCGTGCATCGCTACTTCCGGGTCAGGATTCTCGTCAGTAGAATCAGGATGCCGTTGGTAAGTTCCCTTCATTTGTATCATCGTATGCATTCATGATCCCGCGCCGCTGTTTCCTCATCTCCTAATTGCTGAACGCGTAACATTTGCACCACCCCCTCTGGTACTTGCTCGTTTGTCACATCATTTTGATCCTCGTGCAATCATGCTACGTCTACCTTCTCCTCCAGCCACCAACCTCAAATCCTGTCCGCCTCCCTTGTGTGACTCCGTCGACATTGGACCTACTTGTTCCAACCCGCAAAGACCCTCTTCCAACAAACTTCGAAGACAACCCTTGGCGCGGACCATCACGAGCTCATGACGTATGCTCGCGCGCAGGAAACAATTGAGCAGATCTTCGGCATCGAGAAGGACTACCCCGCGCTCTACCACGCGAACTTATCCCCGAGTCTCTCGACAGACCGCTCCCCCCGAAATGTGCGTAAATCCTTGTTTCTCCTTCCACATTGCTCCCTCCCAACTTATCTGTAGCCGAATCGAAAGTCCCCGCCGTTCAATTTCCTTGCAAACATCCGGCCTTCAAGCTTCAAGCTTCAGGATTCGAGGTCTCGGCCTCTACTAATTTAGTGGCATCTGTCGCTGTCCCCTTCGGCTACCTACCACACGATACCTCAGTTTATCGTGCAGACTGCCAACGTTCAACCCGCTGTAGACACCACCTGTACTATAGATATTTATTTTATCATATTTTATCATATTTTATCATATACAAGTTATTGTTTGGATAAGCTTCGACATTTCGTGAGAAGTTCGGCAAAGCTCGGCTGGCCGAACTCTCGACAAGGACGCGCGAGTGATAGCAGACGTCTGATGAGAGGATCCCGAGGTACGAGGGTTGACTCCATCGACGTCTGCTTTAGGAGACTAGTCGGGGCGTCAGAAATGTGGAAATCGTCCCCGGGCCGTCTCGCCGCTTGCGATCACGTGCTGTTGGCATGGTTTGACTCGGAGTCCGGACATCGACATCTCAAGCTCAACGTTACGTTCAAATCGCGTTCAAATGTTGAATTATGGTTAAAATCCCTCCCTTCTCTTCTCAGAATATCCAGCAACTATTAATTATTACATGATACGTGTTTCTGCCCCAGTGGGATCCAACGACAAGTCGCCAGCCCCGCTCTCAAAGTTGAACGCTTCCAGCACGCCCTGGACCATCCTCCGGTCTTCCACACAGTGGACCACATCCACCGCACTCAGCCACCAAAATCCGAGGGATCGGGCGTTCAATGGCTTTCCATCTGGGTCCCATTCCGAGGACTCGACCGCGACTCGTAGGTTCATCCTTCGGTGACTGGCGTCCGGTTCACGTCGCGTCAACACCATCTCCACCGCACGATCGGCATGTTCGGTCCACGAGAGATTGCAGAGGTCCTCCTTGAATATGCTCCCCATTCTTGACTCGCCGGAGAGGCCCCCTGAGTGGATGAGGAGGTACGGCACTTCCCTCGGCCACCACGTTTGATCCTTGCCAGTGTTCTTTTTCGCTGGTGGCATACCCAAAACGGTCTGTCGGATGGACCACGCATGTTCGAGCATGTCTCGCGCCCAGAACATATTCCCAAATTGTTCGCCGATCTGTTGCCTGCCGTCTTCCGGAGAGAGGATGGACTGGAGCGCACCCACGCGCCCGACCAGGACATTAGCCCGCCCAGAATACAGCGGCACGCGCGCATCCCCGTCGTCTGGCTCAATCTTCCGACTTCGCGTGGAGTTCAAGACGGCATCAATCGCAGCGTCGAGCCTTGGGTGTGCCGACCGCTTCTTGCCCTTGTCCTCCCTGGTTTTGTGTGCAGGCTCGCCAGTCTCGAGGCCTGACACGGTGGCGGCGGCAGCGAGCAGCACATTCACAATCGGCTCGACGCGACGCACATTCGCCCGGTGGATGCGCCGTTTGCGTTGGGCGAGAGGCGAGCCTGAGACATCCGTGTCTGACTTCCCAGAGTTACTGACGAAGGCGGGTGGAGGGCGGGCGGTAGTGGATCGGGCAGGTTGTGGACGACCGATAGCTACTGGCACCGGGAGTAAGGAGACGAAGCTGCCTTGGCTAGTTACGCGGCGGATGGGAGGTGGAGGTCTTGTATGAGTGATGTTGTTCGTGGGGGTCACTGTGTCGAGCTGAATCTGAATAGAGGGTATTCTGATTCGTCGTGTCAATCGAGCAGAACGTGGAGGATTATTTAAATATCAAACGCACGAGGTGGTGTTATTTCCCACTGGGGAGAGTGGCATTGCAGTTACGGTCGTCCGCGGAGGCATGGTTAAGTCTATGGGACAGTAAAAGCGCAGATTGAGGATGTATGGAGTTGGTATACCGGTGGTGCTTATGAGGGAGCTAGCGAAAGGCGAAAGGCGAAAGGCAAGGATTTGACGCTCCTTTTATTCAAGACCTCCCCATTGTTGTCCTCAAATGGCGCCCGCGTCCTGAAGTTCCATTGTTCGCCTTGTGCCTCGTGGTATGGGTGCCAAGCCCTAGACCATTTAGTACTGGTCACGCGATGTGCCGTTTGCGACTCGGAGTCAGTGACCTCTTCTGCTGGGGGAGCCGCGGAGGAAGATCGAGAGGAAGGACAAACGAAGCGAATATCAGGTCATTGGTCAACGAATGAAAGAGCGACAAGACAGGACAGCGACTATACTCTTACGCGATATCTCCGGTAGCTATGTATGTATGCGTGTAAACAAAAGAGTGGCATAATGAAGGGAGCCTGAATAGGATGCGGATACGTATAGATCGACGGTTCCAGGCGACAAACAAGCTCGGGAAGGATATAGGATGGTGAGGAAACCGTGACTACAATGTTAAGGGGTGCCATCAGGAGAGGCTTGCCAGCTCAACTCGGCCTCGCCCCCCTTGGGCTTGAGGTAGTCGTACCCCACGAAGCTCATAACGCTACAAACGAGATCTGTCAGCGACCCATCCATCACGCCAGTTGAACAATGCACGTACTAGATTGTTCCGTCAGCGCACCCAACCACGACCTCTTCGTGGCTAAGCTGCATCGACATCGGGTTCTTTTCCGGAGTGGCGAGCCCTGCAAACTTGGCGGGAACCTGTCCAAGAAGGCCCTTCATCCTGTGAATGGCGTTCCCGTCCCCGTCCGCGAGCATTCCCCAGGCGCCCGTCACGGCGCAGATATCCGTATCGAAGTCGACGCCAGGGGACTCGGTGCGCTGATTGAGAACATCGTCCTCATCGGGCATACCGTCGTCGGAAGGAGGTTTGATATCCTTGTCGCGGTGTGTGGACATGAAGATCTATGTTGACAGTTGTCAGATAAGGGCAAAGACGTGAACGATAGTGGAATAGGCATACCCTACGATCGGCACCTGCGCGAGAACTGAAGCGCGTCGCCGTCACCACCCGCCGCTTCCTTGGGTCCACCGCACCCACTGCGACGTCCGGCGTCTCCACCACGGCCACCAACTTCGGCGGCGCCGTCAGGATGGCCGCACGACCGAAGCGCACAGCATAGGGCGACGGGGACGGGCTGACGGGTGTCCCAGGCCCTCTGGGACTCATCACGCGTCCCTTTCCAGCGGAGCTGGACATGGACACGCCGAGGGAGCTTCTCCGGGAGGGGGTGGTGAAAGACGAGCTGGACCTAGATAATGAGGACACCGTGCGGATTCGGGGAGCCGAGGAACTGAGGTTAGAAGAGGGTGGGGTAGCCGGGAGGGAGGAGGCTTGGGATGACGGGGAGGTGGACAGACGTGGTTTGGGCTTGTTCTTCTGTCTCTGTCCACTGGAGGTGCAAGATTACGGACTTGGTCGCACACTGATACAAAGCTTGTCAGCGCGCGGACGGAGGGAAAAGACAAGCAAACACGTACTGTCATCTGAGTTCCTTGCGCGGCGAACCACCTGGATGGATTATGAGACAATAAGGGGCTGGAAAGAGCCAAGGACCTACTGGAGCATATTGTCAGGCGCCTTGCCAACGTTGAAGAGTCTCGAATTCAGAGCAGGATCGCCACCCCCCAGCTCAGAGAGTTTGAACTGCTGAGATCATCTCTCTCCGTCCTAAAGGAACGCATGTCCCCCATTAGTCGTGTTCTGACGGATACAGACTCGCAAGGAACTCACGAATCGAGAAAACACGGACGATGCCGTCAATCGTCACGCTGACAACACGCTCACCCTCTTCCACGCTTCCACCGCTGATAAGTTGCACGCCAATGTTCACGGTCGTTTGCTGGCCGAACCGAACGATCTTTGTTCCCGCACGCCAATCCCAGCAGACCAAGGCTTTATCAGCCCCTGCAGAGACCAGGTTCTTGCTGGAGAGCGCGACGGCCCGGATTCCGTTCAAGTGGCCGGCCAACTGTTGCAGAGGCGTGAAGGTGACGGAAGAGAAGAGATGCACACGTCTATAGTATAGGAGTCAGATGGCTGGTACAGTACGACAGGACATGAACCGCTTACCCAACGTCGTGGAAGCCAACAACAAAAACCTCTGGAGCGAAGATGAGCCAGCCAACCGACGGGGTGACAGTAGGATAAGGCGCACCCTCGTCTGAGAGGAAGTCCACACAGCTGACTGGCTTCTTGACTTGCAGGCATTTCTTCATCTCGCCAGTCTCGATGTCCCAGAACCGGATAGTTTCATCGTAACTTCCACTTATAAGACGCTTTCCTGGACGAGCACATGAGATTACTTCGTCATATTAGAGAGATGTTCCTGAAGCTCACCACGCAATAAGAGGGTAGTGCAGAAGTTTGTGTGGCCATTGAGGAATCTGACGCTTTGAGGTAAAGCATTCTTGAAGTTGGATTCGCGATGGTGGAGAGAACGGTAGAGAGGCTCCCTGGGTAGGTTGATCAGGCAGTATGCAAATAGAAAGTCCACGTATAACTAACCACCCAGCGGGAGTTGATGGAGCTTTCAAAGGAATGGGATCTGTGGCGGTCAACTGCAAGCAGTGGTATTTCCACAGGGCCGGCATATGAACGGTTTCCTGCCACTTCTTCGACACCTATAGAATAATTTGAGAGCTGTACTTTCCAGCGGTGGAGGGGAGCACGTACAGACTCGACAGCCATCAACTCCGTCACCCTCAGGTGCTTGAAGACCTTGAACGTGAGTTCGGGCGCGAGGTTGCCGATGATATCGAATGTCGACTTGGCATACTTTTCCAAGAGCAGGATTTGGAGACGAATGTCCCCAGGAAGGACATGCTAGACAGGGTTAGTCAATTATCAAGCATATGAGCAAGGTAGCTCACAGTCCAGGATAATCGCGATCCTGGTAAACACGTTAGCGGTGGTATATGTGACATAAGAGCGCACTTACAACCGCATGCGTTCCTCTCTGCTCAGACTGCGGGTCGACTTCCTAACTTCCATCTCATTGAACTCCCCGTTCGCGTCCCGTCGCAGAGCTCGGAGTAGATCCACATCCCCGTCATCGTCATCGCCCCGACCGCCTGCATATCCACTCCAGTATCCGCCCTTGGGCTTGCGCCCGCCACATGTGCAAAAATCATCCCCATTCAACGCCGTCGTCGCCACTCCGTTCTGCTCTCGCTCCCACTCACGTTCGCGGAGGACGCGGACTTCCGCCTGCAAGGCGTGCAGCTGGGCAGCGGTCGCAGCCTGTGCGCGTTCGAGGAGCCGCTTATAATGGAGGAGTTTCTTCGTGTGGATGGTCACAAGAGAGTCGAGCGCGGCTTGGAACTATGCAAGCACGTCAGGAAAGAGGAATCGGGCCCACAAAAAATACTCACGTCCTCGTCCAAATCACCGTCCCCGGCATCGGTGATCATTTCCATCGTCATGTCGTCTCCATCCCACATTGACAGCGTAGAGTCATCCATGTCAAACCCGTCCAGCTGCTGCATAGGCTTCGATCTTGGGAAACGCGGTAAGCGAGCCCGGGATCACCGATTTTCCTGACCCGTTGCGCACTTTCTGCTGGCGGGAGCCGCTCCTGGACATCTCTGGCGATTGCCTTGAGGACGGTGTTTTTCGAGCAGGCGACGGGGAACTGGTGATCCCCCTCGCGACGCGTGGCGGGGTACGCTTCGGGGAAGCATTGAGCATGACCGACTTGGAATTGGGGCTGGGCGAGGTGAGGCTGATGGAGGGGGAAAGACCGTTCGTGGTAGAGCCTGGGCTTTTCCCTGGCGAGGGGAAGGACTGAACACGCGAGCGCGGTGTGGATGGGATAGTCGGTGTGTTGATGACGTTTCGAAGTTGGGTGAGGGGCTCCTGGCTGTCGGTCGACAACGAGTTGGAACGCGGCATGCGTTGACTACTGGTTGCGGACGGGGGCGCCTTGTACGCCGATGGCACCGGCCGACTTGCGTTGGACATCGTCCGCCCAGCCGGGGAGGGGCTAGGACGGCGAGTAAGTCGTCGGGGAGTCTGTCTGGAGTAGAGACTGGCGTCTTGGAGTGTTGGTGGAGAGAGAGGGGATAGAGGAGAGGCGGCGGGCTGCCGCCTGGCTGGCGGGCGTCGGTGTTGCGTTGGCCGTCCGCGCATCGCTGAGGCCGTTCATGTTGTACGGTGTCACGGTTGTCGTTCCGCTGACGTTGCTCAAGAGTGATGCGTTGGATACGGTGCGCTGCTTCGCCGCCTGGCTTGGAACAGTGGAACGTCGGGAGACGCGCGAGCCCGTGTCTGACGGCGCCGTCGACCTGCGAGACATGGCCTGTGATGATTTCCTACAGAAGTCTCAGCCAATGGGTTGCTTTCTCCCGCTGCGAGTTGGGCACACGCCACGTTCCCGTGTCGGGATATGTACAAGCAAGGGACTCACGGTGTTCTATGAAGCTCTGCTATAAGATCTCCGGACTCCTGTTCGTTGCCCTCTTCGCACGTTCAGCCTTCCAAAACCTCCGTTTGACGTCGCTCCCACGAAAAAAATTGTTGAAAGAAGAGTAGATTCGAAGCAGGAAAGACGAGACAGACACTAAGTAGAGGCGGGCTAAGGACAGAAGGATGGCGGTTGGCGGTTGGGGAGAACGGCGATTTGAAGTTTGACGCCAAAACGCGTGTACGCGTTTGCACGTGCCCTTAGTATTCGCACACGCCGCGGCGTCCACCACAGCCCACATCCAACGACAGAGATCCACGCCCTGGCTGAGAAAATGACATTGATAACGTATAGGTACAAGATGATACATGCGATCCAAACGATAAAGTGTGCGATAAATATCTTGCTAACAGCAGAAGTTCTACAGAGGTACATAAGTGTGCGTTCGTCAATCCGGCAGATCCCAGGAGTAGACCTGGCCAGCACTGTCGCCATGGTACATTCTTTCCCTGTGCCATCAATCGTCAGCCCGAGAGGGGAAACAAGGGAAGAGGAGAGTCCATACCCAACAAACTTGAGCGCCGTGATCGTGCTCCCCGCTTTCTGTGCCTGCAGCGTCCGGAGCGTGACGAAGTCCCAGCACGCTTTCTCTCCCTTCGGCGTGCTATCCGCATTCCAGGACCTCAGCAGAATCTTACCGTCACTACTCCCCGTCGCAAGAACGCCAACTAATGAGTACTCGCGTTCGTGGAAGGCCATGGAGGTGACCGCGGGAGGGAGGTAGCTCAAGCCGGGGATATAAAACAAGTCGAGGGTGGCGATGGGACGTGCGTTGACGGTGTGCAAGCAAAGCTTCATCCGGGAGCATGTCGCAACGTATCCCTATTTCAAAATGAGCATGATAAAAACGACATGTCTCCGAAAGGGTCCACGAACCGTGCTTTCGTTGATCGCGACTAGATGTACGGCCGCGCCCTCGCCTTCCCCGTGCCATATCGACCGTATATACACAGCGCGGTTAAGGTCCCAGAAAGCGGCGCTGCCATCTGCAGATCCGGTTACGATGAGCGACCACGGACGCGACGCCGATACGCGGACGATCTCTCTGCTATGTACCCGCATGAGGTTCGATAGCGTCAAGGAGGTACCCTGCGACGTTCGTGTTACTCGCCATAAACGCACGATATAATCGCTCGAGCCGGTCACAAGGTTCTCGGCGTCTGGGAATGCAGCACAAGTGCAGTCGATGCCTTCGATTACTTGGACGACCTGTGCCACGCGTAAACTTCCGAGTGTATGCGGGGAGAAGCTGGGGAAAGACGCGTACCTTGCGGTCAACGACGACACGTAATTCGCGAGCGGCAGACCGGCCCGTCCTGCTGAACCCCCATTCGATCTGTTCGTGAGGATACGTCGGTACGCTCAGCACTCCTGGGGGATGGGGGATTATGCGTTCGCCTATAGGATCAAACACGAGAGCCTTCACAGCTTGCCCACGTCCAAGTGCTGCCCAGCCTATTAATATTGTCCGATATCGCATCAAAACCGAGACGGCGAAATACCTCGAGCGATGGGTTTTGCGCTTTGAGTGAGCATGCCGTGGTCCTCTTCGATCCCGTGTAAGTTTCCCAACGGCAGGCTTGACAAGCCGTGCATGATCCGTTCAGGATGAGGGACGCTGAATAACTTGCGAGGCGTCTGACCGACTACGGTGATTTCTTTCGTCACAAAATAACCGCTTCGCGAGGAGGGACACTCACAGTTGTGAATGATTCCCACCGTTGCCTCGCGCTCCAGCTCATCGGTGATGCTATCCAAATCTATCAAGTGGAGGGTGTGGTTAGGTTTACGTTTCGTCCTACATTCAATTAACGCACCGATGGAGCCTTCATAACTGAGCGGATGGAAGCAGTTTAGATGTTCGGGATCCCGTTGGTTGTAGCCCCAGATGAGATCGATCCATGCCGGTAAGTTCTGGCTAACGTAGTCACTTTCAAGCGCCTGTGTATAACACACGATGATGAGGAAGCGTAAGACAGAAGAGGGGCCGTCGTACCCGTCGGTTCAGCGTGATAAACAACAGTGGATCCTGCTTAGCCCAAGGGGGTAGCTTGACATGGTGCAAACGTTGCCCCGTGTTCTGCTGTACGCCGAAATCAAGGTCTTGCGAATTTTCCAAGAATCTGAATGTGCGGTAAATATGAAAATTGAAGATATATATAAAGGTGCGAGCTTACTCTGGCAGGGTGAAGAATTCAGGGATGAGTTCTCGCACGTCTCCTCGTATGTCCTGGGCGGCCGAACTAAAAGCTCGACCAATGTCGCTGTCGAATAGAATTAACTTCACCCTCTGTGTCGCCGCGTGGGATCCACGCACCCGAATAGTCTGTCAGGAAGATCCCAATCGCCACCCTGTCCCCTCATATCAGCTTCACGTAACTAACATAGTCACAGAGACACCACAGACCTGCAACGTCTTGAACATGTTCGTGAAAGGCGCCAGTCGAATCAAGAAATGGCACACGATCATCGACGAACTAAAATGCGTCCCGTAGTGAAACGGCTTCTCGCCGACGCTCAACAGGCTGTCGTAGCGTGACTGCGCAGCCTCGCGGCGCGCATCAGACAGTGCTCCCATTGGTTTTGTGAGGCTACGAAGATTAAAGTCAGAACTAGCTATGTGCAGGGAAAATAAAAAACGCACTCTCGGTATATTTCTCGTTTCGAAAAATCGAGCTCTTCGGAGGTGTAGTCTTGAAGTACCCACGCTGCAAAACATGACATGTGAACGGTTGTCATCTGTAAGTGACTGAATATACTCACGGAACACGGGGTACTGCGTAGCATCGCTCGGCGTTCTCCCAGATACCTGGTTCAAAATGCACAGATATGTAAACTGCAACGATGTTTAGTTGCAATCTTCGCTACCTTTAAACATTCCACACTCACATTACTGATCTCGCGGACCTGCCATTTGTTCTGTGCATTCGACAGCTCGTCCAATCGAAATCCTGAAAGAACCTTCGCGCCGAATCGGCCCACGAATGGCGACCTGAGTAAACCCGGGGTATGCTGATCACCAAGATGCCGACCGTTGATGGCACTTGAGAGACGCTGTTGCATCTCTTCGCGATGTTTCTGGGATAAGAAAACAACGAGGAGAGAGCGGCTGTCGCGAAAGTATATTTCCAGTCTGAAGGTGATAATTATGTTGGCTACCCAGTCAATACCTGGATGTTGGACGGGACTCACGCGACGTTGCGGAACAGGAAAGTGCGATCTGTCAGGTTAGAGACTTGGTCGTATGGCCTACGTGTGGTTGATGAATCAGTAATGTATTTTCGGGACTGGGGAGCACTGACCATCGTTGAGCATGCTGCACACCGTGCATTTCTACGACACTTCCGGGTATGAAGAACAGTCTGCGGGGGGCATCACGTGCATCGATGACTTCTCCGTCGTCATTTTCCACCAGTCCGTCCAGCATGTATAGATGAGTTTTCCCGAAGATCAGAAGTCCAGCTTCCATATACACAGTGAGCCCATCTTCCGAAGAGTGTGAACAAAGATCCTTACCGGAGGAATCGACGCCAACAATACGCGCGACGGTGCTCACCGCGTCGATGACGTCACCGGGCTCGAGCTCGTGTCGAACACGACGATGTTTGTCGTCGACCACGTCCTCCGCTAGCTGGCCATCCTCTGCAAAGTGTCCGTCAGAATTTTGGATGGAAAATGCAACTGCTGTATATAGACCTTCGGCGTCGGTGGATGCGACTTCGTACGACTCAGCCCAGGGGGGCACCTCCGTACGGAACAAAGAAGCGTTATCGGCAATTGGAACCTCTAGACCACGCAAATGTGTCGACTCATCTACCTTGAAGCTCACAGGCTCCTCTCCGGCGGACTCCAGTCTTTTTCTGCAAATCCGCGTTCAGGACGCGAAGTCTTATGTTTGGCGAATGGGGTGGGCTTACCGTATACGATACGGGCCTTCTGTCTCGTCCAGCTGCCACACACGATGCGCGCCAGGAATTTCCCAGAGGCCACGCTCCATCGTCAAGGGCACCACCCACTCCGTGAGCCGTGCCTTCTGACGGTTATCCTCTTGCCTGCATACGATCTTTAGCGGAGAATTCACTTGCAAGGCCGTAAAAGGTCAGCGACGTACAAGTCAAGAACATTTTTCCGCAATCGCTTTTTCTCAGCTGCGACAATCGTCTTCCGCCATTCCACGAGCCGTCCCATCGTTTTCTGCACAGTCCTCTCGCCAAGATGGATGCTTAGCCGGGCCGATGCGAACCGGTGCCGCATCGTCCGACGGTCCGCGACCAATGCAGGATCGATAGCGGTCTTACCGGATACACCACCACTTGTCACGCTCTCTGCCGTCTGCAAGGTATCCAGAATCTATCCAGGTTGTTAGTTCTCGTATTCCAACGAACATGAACATACGAACTTCTCGTTTTTGTCCACCCGATACGGCATTGTCCAGAGCCAGCGTCAACCCAAAATGCATGAGTTTTTCCATCAAGCTCACGAGATTCTGACGGACGTCCGACGACGTGGACAGCGCGCTAACGAACGATTTGAAAGCCTGGACAAAGATCTGCGTCGTTTGGTGCGACTTGAAGAGATCGCGGAAGCTGGCGCTTGCGGATTGGAGATGAATAAGCGTTTCCATCAGGGAGCTGCACATTGTTTCGGCTTCGGAGACTGTTCGAAGCATGGTTCACCGACGGAACATGTATCGGATGAAAGGAACGAATGCTTGCCTTGATCTTCTGCTTGTTGGAGTGTGTGGGCCAATGCCTTGTCTAATGACGCTAAAATCGCGTTGATGATATTAGGGCAAGAAATGGCTGGGGAGCCCTCCCCTCGTTCACTCTCCCAATTTTTGCCCAGTAGCACTCTAAATGCGGCTGCTTGAACGCTGCTATCCCATGCAGAGGGCAGTACTGCTTTGAGATACGTCCAACCGCTAACAAGCTCGAACTTCCGGCTGAAAGACAAAGAAAAATCGAGACTAGCCGTGATGAGGTTGAGAATTTGCTCTGCGATGAAAGGGGAGGGGCGATCGCCGAGGAGGAGGAGACAGATCCTGGTCAGAGGAAGGAACGACGTGAATTTGGTGTAGCAGTCGCGCGAGGTGGACAGAAGGGTGACGAGCGCTTCTAGAACGCGGGCGGCCTTCTCGCGGGCATTGATGTAGTCGAACTTGGAAGATACAGATCGAGGAGATGCCGCTGGGGAGGCTGCCATAGCGAGTTCCTCAACCGGAACTCAGCGAACACGATATACTGCACTCACAATCGTGTAAGTTCGCGGCCAGATACGATAATACAGGCTTGATCGTATCGTCCAGCGTGAATATGGCCTCCATGACTGATTTAAGCGCCTCGAGAAGATATGGCAACGCCTCAGGAGAATACCACGACGTTTGCCATACGAACAATAGCTGTCGGGTTAGTCCCACGTTTGACAGCCGCTGCTTAACATTGAAGCGTTTGTATCGACTGAGGATGATGAGCGTGGAAAAATGTTCTAAATGAAGCCGCTGTATTTCGTCCCGGGTGTTCGCCCAGAGCTCGAAGTCGAGGGCAATTGCGCGGTATGCAACAATGTTGGCGATGGTTGAATGACTGTGGTGGAAGAATCAAGATGTGAAGAGCGAGACAAAAGTAGATACGACGAACTCAGGCGTTCGGAAGTTCATACCCAAAAACTCAAAAAGAGTCTCATAGGTTGTGACGTTGATCATTTCACTTTTAGAACGAAGGATGTTTGCGAGGATCTCATAGCCACCTATGTACCTTTAGCCAACTGAAAAGCCAAACGTATCCTAACTCACGGATGCGCTCCATGTCTTCCGAGTTCTGCCAGCTACTCCTCAGGCCATCTGTCAATATTCCGAGGGTCCGAGAAAGCTCATGCTGGGTCTGGAAGCGCCCTTAGTAGTTTGTGTATGGAGAAAGGGTTAAAGCTTACGTTAGCCAACTGTATTAGCCTCATTGGAACCGAAGCACCCCCCAATTGCCACATCGCCAGGTCGATGCAACGTGCCTTCGCATGTATCACATCCCCCTCCTTCGCAAACCGAACGTTTAGATTGCTAGCGCCAGTGTGAAACCCTTCATCTATGATCGATGGCGTTGCTGAGAAGACGATGGAGCTTTCCTCGACCCCCAGGCCTTCCTTCATCGCTTTTACCAGATGCGTGACATCAGAGGGAATTCCATTGTTAGTGACGAGTGATGTTAGGAATATGTTCAGCGAGGTTGATCCCTCGTACGTCAGGAATTTCATCAAGTCGGGCGACTGGAAAGCTCCATCATATCGGGGGCCTAGGTGCTGGATGAAGCGTGGCAGGTGATCGCCTGTAGACACCCGATTAACGCAGCGGAAGTGGAGAGGGAACGAAATGTACTACCAAGTGGCTTCGTGAGCATGGTGGCAGATGCCATACACCAACTCAACTCGGCATCGTCAGAGTCTTCTCCGAGAACGTACGTCCCCGTTTGAGTATGGCTCTCGTTTTTCGGATACGCCCAACTGAATAGCTCCGTCAACACCCCGTCAATGAATATCCCTACGCGAGCGGTAAGCGGCGTGTCGACGACCGACGTCATCACTCACTCAAGGACGGGTTCGTGCCGCGATGTGGGTAATATATCACAGTTACATGGGTCCACCGCGACTGAGGAAAGGGCAGCTTCAGCTTCGTCGTTTCTTTTTGACTCGAGCTCCAGAGCTCTAGGTGACCATCGGGGCGAAGTCGCAGACTAAAGAACGTGCGAGACGGCATGCGGAAAGAAAAGACGTTCTGGGAGTTATGCGAAGGATATTGGGCTATCCAAAGCCAGATCTGCAGACGACGTCAGTAGGCACACGACTACTGCGATGCTTACGCACCATGAATGTGAATCCCGTCGAAGGCATGCCTTTGATGTTGTCCTCGGCAAACGTCACAGCCGCACGGCGCTCCAACGAGAAGTGGTCTGGCCACCTCGCCTTGATTCCTGCGCGCAACACCTCGAGGACGTGCGGATTCAGCGTTCCGTCCTCCGTTACTGCAGAGGCGAAGATAGTCCGGATCTCAGAAGCACTTGCCCCCAGGTCGAGCACACGTCGGAGAAGCTTCTGCATGACACGCCGTTCTTGGCTGGGTACCGCGTTGTCAATCTTGTGGCTGAGGAACCTGTGCCACAGAGGGCCCAGGAGACCGAGATTGCTGAGCACGACTTTGTTTCTATGGCTCAACGCGGTCAATCTCTCTAGGAGTTTGTACACGACATAATTTAGGATGAGGTCGTCGGAAAGCTCCGGGAGGAGATCCAAGAGTAGCTTCAAGGCGCCGGGTTGCGCTATGATGCCTAAGCGTGCTTCAACGGAGGCGATGCGGTGGTCGAGATCTTCATATTGAGCATCGCGAAGTGAGGAGAAGAGACTCGACACGGAGAAATCGTGGAGGGAAAGCGAGAAGAGAAATCCAAGGATTTGATCCTTGAGCTTGGCATCCGCAAGCAGCGGGTGGAGGGCACGAGCCAAGGAGTCGTAGCCGACATGGCGCTGCGGGGGCATTAGCGTTGACGGCATGTAGACATGATGAGCACACACTTCGAAATATTGAGAATTGGCGTCGTCTTCGTCCATGGCCTCAGAAGTAATGACAAACACGAGCCGAACGCCCTCGAGCATCTCGTTCGTGACCTGCTCCTCTGGTTCGACGATGGGTCCTTCGCGGGGAAGTGCAAGCGTAGAGAGCATGCTGATGATGGCGACGAAGCCATCCATCTCGCGAAATACGTCCTTTGTACATGCGTCCTCGAGCATAATACGATGCACTTCGGATAGCACCTATGCACATCGCGTTCAGTGCTGGCACGGGAAACCAAAAGCCAGCGCACGCACTTCAATCTTCGACCGCACCTCCTCCTCCATCTTGAGCCTCTCTACAGAATTCCGCATCAACTCAACAAGCACATCGCGTGCAAAGTCCTCCGGACTGTTTACATCTTCCGGGGGTAGCGTTTCGGGTTCGAGGCGCGGTGACAGGTCGAAGCGAGCCTTGAGGGGGGTAAGGAGCGCACTCAGCATTGTAAGTGTGTGTTGTGGGTTAACGAGGAGGCATTCCAAGTGCTGTTGAACGTCGGAGAGAGGGCAACGTTGGCTCGGCGTTCATCACGCTTGACATTCCGCAGGCGCCGGCGTCCTCGAGTCGCGTTTACTCACGTGACCGGTATTTGCGTCGGTGGGGTTGGTATTACTATTTCACTCCACGCTCGAACATGATGCATGCATTCTGAATCGTTATGGACAAGATGGATAAACAAGATAAATGTCGCACGTAGGTAGCAGTATGAGGCCGGGAATAGAAGTATAGTACACGTGGATCAATGTGTAGACGGTTTAGCAGGGAATACAGTACTGTTGACACCGTCGAGACAGTAAGTTAGTTATGCACTGTCCCGACAAATCTGGTGAGTACAGAAGTTGTCGCAAAGGGACTGGACAACTCACTAATTTATGAGGAGGACAACGTGCTCGACATCGCCGAAAGGCTTATCATCGCATCCAATAATGCGGGTACGACAAATGGCGCTCGGCACTCCTGCTTCACTTCACGCAGTTGGGTCTCGGAATGAGCATACGCCTGTCGCTGTGCCTCCAGCTGTGAATTGAGTGCCGCGATATAGGCCTCCAACGCCTCAGACAATACTGCGGTGGCCCATGAGTCAGCCATTGTTCCAGGGTATAAAACGCACACGCACCAACAAAGTCGTCTTCTCCTTCTTCCTCCACCATTCCCAGGATCATCTTCAATTTCCCCTTCGCAACTTTATTCCGCTCTTCCTGTTCTTGCATCCGCTTCTGCTGCGTCCGGAATGCACCCACGACGGTCCTCTTGTATGCCACAAGTTCCTCGTTCGCCTTCACCAGCTCCGCCGACTTGGCGACAACCTTGGCCCGCGCCTCAAAGAGCTCCGCCTGGAAAGTCGCCACCGAGTTCTTCAAGTTTGCAAGATGATCCTCGTCACGAGCAACTGTCTTTGCGAGCTCGTCTTGAAGGACCAACTTGGATTTGGTCGAGGTGGAAAGTCGCGTCTGGAGTTTGTCAGCGCGTTCCTTCTGCAGCATATATTCGTCCTTCCACGAGGATATTGGTGGACGAGTCGAAGGTGAGACAGCCGTGCAAGCCGTAGTCTCAACTCCGGAAGCTATTGAAGCGGGCTTAGGTTTGGTATTCGCGGGGGTGGGTGCAGACTTCGATTGGACTGATGATGGAGGTGGATGTTTGGCGGAGGCATTCGGCGTGGGAGATGGCTTGCAAACTTGCCCCGACGCACCGATTCGTGGCCGTGAAGACGCGGTCGGACGCGTAGTTGCCGAGACTTGCGCGGGCGTAGATGAGAGCGAGGCGGAATGTGATGACGCGATGACAGATGGCCGAGGTGTACTTTCAGATGGTGAAGTATGTGCCGCATTGGCTGGTGGACCTGCTTGCCCCGAGGTGGACGTGGATGTGGCCAACGATCTTGATGCAGAGGACGTTTGCGAAGAGGATTGTGACTGTACTCTGGAAGATCTACCCGAGACAGGCGGGCGGCTAGACGGGACTGGTACATCGGCGGGCGCAGGATTGGCGTTGGCTTGGGCGACGGCTGGTAGAGACGACAATGCAGCAGAGGTTTGGGTTTGTGGCGCTTGGAAAGGAGATGCTGACGCGTTGGAAGCTCCCGGGGAACGATGACCAGATGGCGATGACCCTGTGACGGGTGCTGGATTGGGCGGTGCGTTGGAACGGGCAGGCATCTTATTAGGTGGAGAGGGGGAATCCTGTGGCGGTGGTAATGGAGGAGGTGCATCTGATTTGATTGAGGACGCAGCGGAAGACATGTTGGGAGCTACCGACAGACGGCGGGCTAGGGCTTGTGGTGCCATTACTCCCGGGGGTATTTGGTTTGAAAGCCCGACCTGAAATTGTTCTGTGGGTGATATTGAGGCTGGTGTAGGTGGGGGCGTAACCAAAGATTGCGATGGTGACATTTCAGGAGATGCATTGGAACCAGGTTGAGACACCATAGGGGACGGATTGGGCACAACCGTCAGATGGCTAGCCAGCTGATTCACTTCTCCAGGCGATGTTGAGTTGGACGTTACTGCATGCTTCCGAACCTGGGAAGGTGGGGCTGCGGTGGGGGAGGAAAGTCGCTGGGAAAGTGCGTTGGAGTTGGATCGGGGAGGTTGACTGGAAGAGGCCAAAGCGAGCGGGGTAGTTGGCGGAATGGGAGATGCTTGAGAGGCAGAAGTCATGTTTGAGGATGCCCCTTTCGTGGACACAGTTTTGGGAGGGTTTCGCGGTGCGGTCGCTCCTGGGGGTGCATTTGTCCTGCTTGACGAGCTCCTGGCGGGCGTGGAATGGTCTTTAACTACTGTTGTAGGTGGAGGCGTACGTTGTCGCAATGGTGCGGGCTGACGAATGGGCGAGCGCGAGCGCGTGCGTGCATGGGTGCGTGCGGGACGTGGTGCTCTGACCGTCATCTCTGCGCGCTCACCGCGTGGGATATTGTCGACGTCCGCATCCAGGATATATCTGAACTAGCGGGTTATCATACCGTACGCGAGATGTTAACGCAACTACGCACAGCAAGATAACCTTGCTGTTGAATAAATCACCAGTGACAAGGGTCGTAAGTACGAGATCAGCACCATGCCATACAGCGCAGCGAACGACGGGAACGTACACGTTGGCCTCAGTGAGTTGGTTCACTTCATCTTTGAGGACCTTAAGCCGGTTGGTGAGCGTGGTTTTCAATCCCTGAGCAAATGTTAGCGTTGGTACGAAACGGTTAACGACCAAACTACTCACTCCATCCTCCACCGTGTACCAGACCATGTCTATTCCGCCAGAGTCCCATTCCCCATACACCGGGCACACGCTGACATTTTCTCTCTTCGGCTGAGAGAGTCCCAGGACCTTGAGCGTTTCCCGTAGGTGATTGCGTATGAATGCGTCGAGGTCATCGTCGTTTGTTATCTTGCGGATACGCGCCTCAAGGGGACCGTTGTAGATGATCCGAAGAAAAAGAGATATTTCGGCGGGAGTCTGAGACCGATATCGGCCATGATATGTCGGCTCACCGTACCCGTACGCCATGGTGGGCAACGAGTGCTTGAGAGGACATGGGGGTGCTAATACAAGACAAGAAGAGATATTCCCTATTGGAAATGTTGGGTCGACCTTGCCGAAAATACCTCGTGATCCGTCGTCAGAGCACGTGATCGCGGCACGTCGTTTTTTTTTCTAAGTTGAAACTCATTGTATGTAACGACCACAGCGTAAACAGCGGGGATGAGGGAGTTAAAATTTTACGATATGTGATACGCTATTCAGCTAGCTAACGCTCATTGGAGCGATCACTTTGTTCGTCATGCTCGAATTTCCTCGAAAGCGTTATGAAGGCGCGCAACAGCTCTGGCACGATAAACGGATCCTCCGTTTTGGCAACTTGCTCCCTCTCGACCAGTGCCGTCGTAGCATGATCAAAGGGACGAAATCAAGTGACGCACATAGACAGATCGGATGGACGGAAACTCTCTGCATCCGATTTCTTCCCACAACGTCACTTTACTCACCTTAACGAGCGTCTGGCGAGCGGGCAGCGAACAGGTGCATGCCTTATTGAACGCGATCGACCGACGCTCACATCGCATGCAGGTTCTGTATTGCAAGGGGAAGAGCGCGTAATGATCGAAAATTACGATCTCCGTGCATAAGAGGACTTGAATTCCGGACGTTGAACCTGGCAGTACTTGACAGCGGACGACCGTCCCGGCCGACTCCTCCTCTGAGAGCCTGCAAGGTCTTTCGCCCTCAAATTAGTCGATTGCCATCCTGGTGACATAAACGAGTTCACTTCTCGAGAATGGAGGTGGGCCTAGGATAGGTGCAGGTCGATGGGCTGCGGGCAGACTTCGAAGTTCGGAGAGGAATTTAATCTCACCGCGTCGTGGCACGTGATCGATCAGGAATGTGACGTCGTCTGGCGTCATCGGGATGTTGTCGACGTTCGCACCATATGGACTCGAGCACCTGGCCGATAGCCCAAATACGCCCTTGCCTTTCTCCCACAGCCATCTCACGACGTCGACATGCCTTGGGAAGACCTTAAGCTCAACGACGGTATACACTTTTTTCTCCTTTCGACGTTGCTGGTCTGACTGGTCTCCGACATGCACTGGCAGGCAACACCATCCCGGGCATCGCGTTCGGCACATGGACGTTGGGAAATGGCCAGCAGTCGATCGACCAAGTGGACCAGGCCATCTCGGTCGGTTTTGCACACGTCGGTGCGTCTCTGTATTATGCAGTTCCCGCGTTGGCACTCGTACTCACACGCACATCGGAAGATACCGCACAGTCTTATAGGAATGAAGAGGAAGCAGGCACCGCTATCCGTGAAAGCGGTCTCGCTCGCAAGGATATCTTCATCACCACCAAGTACTCTGGGAGGGATGGCCTGGACATTGAGACGTCCATCGAGAACTCGTTGAAGAACGTGCGTGCCTTCTACTTGTGCGCGCTATGTGTCTCATTAACGGCCCTCGCTTGATACAGCTCGGCGTGTCCTACGTGGATTTGTATCTTATTCACCACCCACGCCTCGCCACGCCCGATATCCCCACAGCGTGGGCGAAGATGGAGAAGATAAAGGTGGATGGAAAGGCAAAGTGCGTATGCCCCTCGTCGGTTCCGGCGCCGTTCGGTTCTGACGCGAGGAATGCAGGAGCATCGGTGTGAGCAACTTTGACGCGAAGGACCTTGCCATCCTCATTGCCTCCGCCAAGGTCAAGCCTGCCGCGAACCAGGTGCTCAACCAACCGCATTATCCCGCGGTGTTGTACTGAAACCACCATTGCCTTAGATCATATTGCACCCCTACGTATATGCGCGTCAAACGCCTGTCATCGCGTATGGTGCTGCCCACGGTATCGTCACTGAAGCCTACAGCGCGCTTATGTACGTGTTCTGTCCTTCCGTGCGCTCAGACCGCTAATCCGCGTTTTTGCGCTCAGTCCTATCACACACCTTCCCGGTGGAGCGGTGGACAAACCCGTGGGCGACATCGCCAAGCGGTTGAACGCGTCGCCAGACCAGGTGCTGCTTGCGTGGGTCAAAGCAAAGGGCGCGGTCGTGGTCACGTACGTGTTACAGGGCTCTCTCCGGGAGTGGGTCGTTCTGACTGAATGGGTACATGCAGGACAAGCTCGAAAAAGTCTAGGTTGGAAGGATACCTTGCCGCTGGAGACCTCCGTAAGCAACTGCATTTCCCCCTTCATGCACGTTGCTGAATGTATGCACTTTGTAGAGCTGACCACGGCTGATATTGTCGCCATCGACGCGGCTGGAGCCGTGGGCACACGCCGGGAGGTCGTGCGCAAGGCCGGGACACGCATTGCCCTGGTTGCGCTTGCGTGTGTCGCGGTGTTCAAGCTGTCCTCGCACTTTGGATCGTCGTGCATGTAGATTGTCAAAGCTGTAAAGAACCGGTCCGGTCATATGGTCTTCTGCCAGTGATGTGTATGGTTGCTTTGTGTTGAAGTGTAACGCAGGGGATATGTATCAGTATGGTTTACCTAACACACGGCCACGTTTGTAACTCGGCGAACTTCTATCAGTACACCGTCAACAAAAGAGACCATGCCATCAGCTCTGGTACGCTCAGGACTGTCACAGTTTCACGAGAGTCAGATACGTAACAAGTCTTCAAAGAACGCTTCCACGGCTTCGGATAAGCTGGCACTGCACCTCCAGAGCTCGTACAGCGACTGGTACATGGCGCCCTGACGCTGCATATTGAATATTGAATTCTCGGGATAAAAGTCGCAGTAGAGTCGCTCAGCAGAATTCGTCCGTATAAGTAGTATCCTTCATCGGTGTCTCATAACCAGCCGTACGCAAAGCAGTTATAGTATACGACGCGATGCAAACGGAAGAACACGCCAGTCTACGCCATCAAGTGCATAGCCGGTGGTGGCCCAAGAACCACCGAAGAAAGGTAACGCATAGAATATATTTCACTTCCTCCTAGACTCTAGTACCGCCTCGACCGCCCACATCACAGATCGTCGGTAGTATCGGTAAGGAATCCTTCCAAGGCGCGCTCTGGTTCATCCCAGTGTATCTTCATCGATGGGAGGCCGCGTGAGCATCGAATAGAAAGCATGAAGAGGTACTCACGAAGTGATTCGCACGCCGCCACCGCACCACAGACACCTTCCGCACGGCCTTTCCCGCCCCCGCCGCCTCGTCGAGTTCGGCTCGAAGGGCATGCATTCCCCACGGCATTTCCCAAACCGACTGGTCGCACCAGATGTAACGCCACTCGACGTCGCGCCAGGGGTCCTCGGCATCGGCGGGCGGATATAGCGCCAGGTCTTTGATGTAGGCGGACACGCCATGCTTGATGTTGGCCGTCAGCGTGTTGTGGTCGGAGCCCCCGGGGAGCGTCGGTGCGGGGTGTTTCGTGGCAGCTGCGTCTTCCGAAGACATCGTGGCCAACGTCGGACGAGGGTTGTCGAGCTGTGTTCGGTATTCGAGCTCGGAGGGTGACTCGCCGTGCTTGAAATAGCCAGACACCCACGACCCGAAGAGCTTGACGCCTTCTTCGCGAGTGACGGAGGGATCGAAGAGAGGGTTGTACCCACCCGCCGGAGGGGGGTATCCGAGTGCGTGATAGGGTGGATCTGCGATCAGAGCTCAATGCGATAACCCCCAGAAGAGACAGGCGCATGGTACCGTAGGTGACGACCCGGTGGATGTATTTCGCGACCTCGACGTCGTTGGCTGGGAACGATGAGATACTTGCCAACAAAGCCAGCATCCAGGACGATCCGTACGACCACCCCGCTATGATGATGCCACCGTCGAGTGGGAGATTCTCGTCGACAATTAGCCCTCGGAGCAGGTCGTATACCTCACGTCCGCGCGCTTTCATGTATTCTCGCATGGTTTCTGCAGCCTCCGGGGTGCTTTCGAGCGCCGTGGTGAGCATGAGACGCTCCTCATCGCTGTAGGGTACGGAGCCCGGGTAGTCGCGGCGATTGACGGTGATAATGCGACACTTGAACTTCTCGGCGAAGGGTAGAAGGCGGGAGAATATCTCTGTTGGTGCGGATGGACTTCAGAAGAGACGTTAGCGGAGGAGACTGATAAGTAAGCACGCACCGGCATGAGAGCCGAATCCATGGAGAAGAACCAGCGTCTTGTACGATGTGCAGCCTGCTGGAGCGCCTGTGTCTGCCCAAACCGCGAGGCCACTGTAGGTCTTCGGTACGCGTTCAAAGACGGAGGACATGGTCGGTATCAGTGGAAAGAGTATAACGTCGGACACCGGTAACGGCTATGCCAACCAAAATACTTGACGGTCGCACAGATATTGCCCAGACGCATTTGATTCAGTGAACGATAGAAAGGTGCGGGAAACCCCTGGTCTGGTTGGGTCTGGTCATGGGGGAGTTCCAGGGAAGTCCAAGGGACGGGTGGAATTACTTAGGCGTAGAAAATAATCATACAAGTATCGAACAAGTGGATGACAAGGCCTTGTCGGAGACGTATCGGGACCTATCGGGGACGCCCGTCGTGGTGCAGCGCGAGGGCGGTGGCCGAGCGGTGGCCATCCTTTGTCCTCAACCACGATGTCCGATCCTCCTAGACTGCATTTCTCACCCTCACACCCTTCCTTCAAGCGCTCTTTCGAGCAGTTCGACTATCTCGACGACTCGTCGGATCTCACATCCAACTCGGGTGGCGAGGCTGGACCCAGCAACCGCGACCGAAACAAACGACACAGGACCGGTAGTGTCTCGTCGGGAACGCAGAGAAACCTTGGTATATTCGAGCCTTTCGACGCCCCGCAGAGCGGGAGCGCAGGACCTTCCACCCGCATCATGGACGAACCCATTCCGACGCTCCCGATGCCTTCCGCGCTCGAGGACAGCGTCTGGGATATCCCCGCCTTGCAACACGACGTTCACATGGACGACAACATGACTCCAACGCACGAGGACACGGGGCCCATGGCAGGAGAACAGTTCCGCCTTTCGATGGAGCGCTTCAACGCGTTCGACTCGCAAATTCAACCCCTTCGTCCGATGTCTTCCCGTCGGACTTCCAGTCCCCCGCCCACACTCCCACCGCTCTCCTTGCCCTCCCCCAACCTTGAACCTACCCAGCTACCCTCCATGAACGTGTTACCGCCACCTCTCCCACCCCCACCCCCACGACCCATATCCATCCAACCCTCGCTTGAAATGCCCAACATCGACCTATCTTTCGATGACTTCCACTCCCTTATGAGCGTGTTCGAGTCTCCTCTACCCGCCGACCCTCTCGAGCAACATCCGCAGTCGTCCTGGAGACCGCCGCCGAGGCCATGGCAGGCGCCGGTTCAACAGCACCCATTTAGCCATCGTGAAAGCGAGCACCTCCGTCGGCATCGCACTTCCCGCTCTAGATCACCCACGTTTAGCGCCCAAAGGGACCCATGGTACGCACGCCGTATTGCGACCGACGGCGCGCGAAACCGCTATGGACGCGATCTGAGCCCGCCCGACCTGGATGCTTACCCTCGTACGTCTTTGTATGCCTATCCGTAATCAGCGCTGATTCTGCTCACAGCGCTCACGCAGGAGCCGTTGGCGTTCAACTATCCGGGTCTCGACCTTTACTCCGGTACCTACGAGGATCCTCGCGAGGCGAACGCTCCGCGTCCTTACTCATCCTCACCACTTTATCCCCCGTACAGTCGCGGACGTCGCGCCCGCGATGATCCTCCCCGTATTCCCCGCCCGCGCTTCCCCTCCGCCATTCGTTCCAACTCCCTTGTGTCCGAGAACGCTTCGGAACTTAGACGAAGCCTCGCCCGGTCGGAGTCGTTAGGCCTTTCGCGCCTCGAGACCGAGGTTCCGCGGCCAACTCTATTTCACCCCCGAAGTCCGAGTCCCTTGTTCACCATGGACGAGAGCCACCTCTTTGACGGGGAAGTGCCCTCGATGGACCTTGACGTTCCGTTCTCAAGCCAGGCGGCGGCTCTGTTTGCCTCGCGGTCAAACTCACCTCCGCCTCCTACCGCTCAGGAGCTGCGCTTTCGCCGGGAGGTGCGTGCAAACGCCCCACGACTTCCTCAAGTGTTTGCGCCTTCACCTCCCCCTTCTGGCGATCGTATGGATGATAACGCGCCTATCCGGCGCTTTCTTGGTGGATCAACGTTATGGCGCACTCACGAAGAGGCTAGACTATCAATGGAACGAGAGTCGTGGACGACGTCGCGACCGCATCCGTCCGCAGACCTGCGAAGGCGGGCCACGACGCGGGAGGCTACTGCGCAAAGTACACGCACTTCCATCCCGTCATCCGTACCCCGCGCAAGGCAAACTGCACGACCTCCTCCAACTATGTCTCGCAACGCCGTCAACGTCCCGCATGACCGCCACCATATGGATGTGAATGCTTTCCATGAGGGTCCTTTCCGCTCGTCGATCGAGCGTCAGATCGAGATCAATCGCCTTCAATCGCGTATTGAACATCTGCAAGCCGGCTTGGGAACGGAAGCGCCGCGCGGGTCCTCTCCGCAACTACCACCACCACCGCCTCCTCCTCCTCCATCAATTCCGCCGGTCCAAATCGACTGGGAACCTCTTGATCCATGGGAGGGGATAAACTCTACACAGATTCCAGAACGCCCTGAACCCTCCGCGATCTTCCGGGAAACTCTCACCAGGCAGGTAAATGCGAGCACAAGGACGCGGTCCCGTTTTGCATGGGACGGTCCTGTCAACCGTGAATCTCGTCACATCCGCAACAACACTACGGATGTCACCCGCGACGACGACGCGAGCGGCGATCCCGCCATGCACAGACATCTACAAAGTACGGTTGGACGTCGGTCCACGACCACATCTCCTTGGATCCTGCCAAGGGCACCGAGTGGTCCAGAAGACTTCACCAGAATTCGCGACACCATCGCCATGCTTCGCAGTGAATCTCGGGATCTCAGGCGAGACTTCGATGTCAATGCTTACCCACAGCCGGAAGAACGCAGAACGTCGAGACCACCGCACTGGGGCGAGATGGAAGCGACGGACGTGTCCAACAGACCAGCGTCGATACGGAGACGTTTCCCGACGCGCGTCCCAGGGCCAGGTCTGGGAGAGACACCGTCTGGGACGGAGTCCATCCCAGCCGTCGCGTCGTCCGAGGTCGGCGTCAGTGTCCCGACTTCATACGGCCGCGACGCGGTCGGGTCAAACGGGTACGACTCGAGCTGACATGTCGGTGGAACGCTACATTGCTCTCCGTCCTGGAGGCCTCGGCGGCCGGAGGGCTCGACTCGGGCGCAATCTGGCTGACTTCATAGTCGGTTCTTTCCATCTTCCTTATAGAGTTGTCGTGGCTCACGGACGGAACGTATATAGCGCGACGAAGAGTTTGATAGTTCGTATGAGAGCTTGCTCTCGCTTGCGGCGACGCTGGGCGACGCCAAGCCACGGAGCACACCCGAGGACGTCATCAAGTCTCTACCCAAGGGTCAATACAAGGACTGGAAGCATGCAGACAGCGACACCCGGTGCCCAATCTGCTTGGACGATGTGAGTGCTATCTGTGGCTCGTTTCCTATGAACATGTCTGACCGGCTGGCGCACGACATGCACAGTACGCAGAGGACGACGCCCTCCTCAGGGTCCCTCAGTGCAATCATTGGTTGCACCAGGGCTGTCTCGAAGTGCGTCGAATCCTCTCAGTATGTTTCGGAAATGACCTGATATGCGTCTCCTCCAGCAATGGCTTCATGGCGCTACTACCTGCCCTGTATGCCGCGGGCGCGTTGGTGGTCAGAACCGGACGCGTTCCGCGCGGCGGGCCCGCGCTCACCCCCATACACATACAACAACACACATCGCTAGACCCAATGGCCCCAGTACAAGTGCAGCCGGGCCCAGTGGTGCTACTCACCCGCCACAAGACGAGGAGGAGGACAGCAGTGAGGATGATATCGGATTCTCCGGATTTTTCTGGGGCTGGTAAGTAAGCGAGGACGGTTTCTTTCTCTTGACATCTTGCACATCGTGATCTACCGTCGTCTATGTTTTCTGTGTAACTAACTGTAATCCGGCATCTCATCTTCACGTTCGTTCGTAGACTGGTAGGAATAACTCGATTCTGAAGTCGGACCTCTTGTATCATATCATGATGTTCATATTTTATTGTGTTTTCACGCTCACCCGGCTGCATGGTATGAGGTGGAATCTGTTCCTTCGGCCGTGGCCCATGCAGCTGCGTTCGGGCACAGCAAAGGTCCGTTCTTCACGTTGTTTTCCATCGGGATTGTCGAATTCTGACTCGGGCTGCTGGGCGTTCACAAGATAGCCGTCCACTGGCCTTTTTGAAAGTTAAAGCCTGCTCATAAACTAGAACGAGCTCCTGATTCGTCGGATCCTCCAGCGAACACTGCTCCGACTTCCATCCATCCGCAAGCTGACTATCCTCCGACCATGCTCGGAACGCCCGTATCGATACGTCCAGCTTCCCCGCGAAACTCGGAGTTGGTATATAAGACTGGGATCAACTCTTTCCGCTCCTTCGAACGTTCATCACACTCACGCATCCATACTTATAGTGTCATGTCTACCTCTTCGCAATCCTCCGCGTCCAAGGGCGTCGCGCTCGTCACAGGCGCTGCCCAGGGAATCGGGCGCGCTGTTGCTCTTCGTCTTGCCTCCGACGGATTCGACGTGGCAGTCAACGACATTGCTCCTAGCCGGGAAAAGCTGAAGGCGGTAGTGGATGAGATAACCAAGAAGGGGAGGAAGGGGCATTTGGTGGTTGCGGATGTGTCGAAGGAGACCGAGGTGGAGGCGATGGTGAAAGAGGTGGTGGACGTTCTTGGAAGTCTCGATGTGGTGCGTTCTTCGTCTCGCCCGGCCTGCCTCAGAGCTGGACTAACACGGGGAGCAGATGGTGGCCAACGCGGGTATTTCCATCATGAAGCCTATCATTGACAGTACGTGGGCAGTTACTCTGTGAGGGAGGGGCGTCTAAGCTGGCATGCGTCCTTTCGTCGAACAGCATCCGCGGAGGAGCTCGATCGTATCCTTGCCGTTAACCTCCGTGGCACCTTCCTATGTTACAAGTACGCGGGGAAACAGATGATTGCGCAAGGACATGGAGGAAGAATCATAGGTGCGTTCTTGTTCTTTTCTACGGGCCTACATGCTTGCTCACTTTGTATATGCAGGAGCTTGCTCTGGGACAGGAAAGAAAGGTTGGCTTGGTGCAAAATCCTGGGCAGAGCATGGGTGACCCTTTCTCTAGGCCAAGCGGCGTTGAGCGCGTACTCTGCGAGCAAGTTTGGTATCCGAGCGATCACGCAGTGTGCAGGTGCGTTGTCATCCGTTATCCCTCTCACTTCTGCCTTCTGAAGTCCAATGCTCGACCCTTGCTTTAGCCATGGAGATGGGGAGAAACGGGATAACCGTGAATGCTTATGCGCCAGGACCGGTCAAAACTCAGATGTGTAAATCGCCCTCGCGTACCACTCCTCCACCGAAGCTCACTCTCTCGTTCGTATAGGGAATGACTTGGAGGTTGTCATCGGCGGGCCTCCAGGCGCGCTTGAAGAGGAAGTAAGCCCATTCCTTTTGTATTCCTAATTCCGATGGAGCACGGAGGTCTGACCGTTATGACGACTGGCAGCTAAACAAGACTTGCGCTGTCGGCTATGTTGCGGTTCCGGATGATGTTGCGGCACTTGCGTCCTTCTTTGCATCAAAGGAGGCGCACCTCATCACTGGTTTGTGTATCCCATCCTCTATACGTGTCTTATCACGCTCACCATATCTTCTTCCTAGGTCAATGTGTACGTGTTCTGAGTGGACGTCGCACTCACGGGACCTATACTAACGGTTTGCACAGGTCAACATCGACGGTGGACGGGAGTTTGACTAAAAGCTTCCAAGATGTAAATTACACGGAAGCGGACTGGACGAAACAATGTACCTATGCAGTGGACAGACGTTCCTCGATGAAACGGGTTAAACAATAGGAAGGGGGCTCACGATGCGGATCGTCAAGCTCCAATGCTTAGGCTCCCAAGATCTGACTTGTTTTCTGTAGGATTTCGGCTCGGTACCTGAGACATTGCTCAACTCAACAAAGCGGCGTAAAGGTCGCCGCCGTGGCTGATGGGGCGGTCACTCCCATTTCCGCCATACCTGGAAAGGGGAGGTTGAGGATCCATCGGCGGGGGATGCGAGAATACGCTTTCCAATTGTTCGTCGACGTCGGCATGTTCCTCTTCGACAAACTGCGATGAGACACCTTATTATCATCAGTGCCGACGCGACCCGCGCCCATCGTAGACTAGGATCGCAGCACCTGGGGCGTGCGACATGGAAAAGTATAAAAAGGGTGCCTTCCTGTCCTCCAACTTTCAGCACCTCGCTACTCAATTTCGTCTCTTGCATCCGCATCTCCAACCTTTTTCCACATCAATGGACGCCTTCAACACTATTCTCTCTTACTTCGCCGCATCCCCCGAACAGGACGTGCGCTCCGTTGGCAATGTTCCCGTCGACGCCGAGACCACCCCCGGCGGTGGTAGCACTGGATGCATCGTCGTCTAAGCATCCTACGCATGGCTCCCTTGGGTCAATCGTACGTGCGGCCTTCTCCGCGCTTTATGTATGGCTGATATCCCTGGCAGGTATATCGACGTGGGAGATATCTTTATTTCGTTTTTTATTCACGGTGAAGGGGCGAAGCTGGGGAGGGTCAGTGGGAGCTGGAGGGGCGAAGTCCATATGGTTCAAGGGTGTTTGTGTTGTTTGTTCATAGCCTGCTAGATGCGAAGGGCGCGAGTTCGTGGAATGGCATGGCTCATATTTGATATCGCGATACGTTTGAATGAGAGCACGCGGTTTCTCAAAGCTTACAGTAGTATCGAGTATTGATTTACAGTAAGACGATTCGTCGAGAAGCTTTGAATGCCAAGGGCACGCAGTTTCTTCGAGGGTTTACTACTTGCTTTACAGTGAGACGCTTCATCGCTTGAGACGCAACTATGTGCCACTCGGCGGGATGTACGAGCATGCACAGCCTAAGTCCGACATACTATTCCTCTCGCTTGATCAATCGAAATGGACACCTCCGTCGATGCATACCTGTGAAATCTTCAGTATAGCAAGCCACAATACGAAGAACATATGCCTCACGCTCTGACCTGCGGGGTATCAGCTTGACCGTCTCTAGTTCATTGAATATATATTGTGGACTTACCGGTGATAAAACTCGCTTCGGGAGAGGCGAGGTAAGATACTAAACTCGCAACATCCTGCGACGTCCCAAGACGTCCGATGGCCGATGCAGTCTCGAGCTATATAACGAAGAGGATTAAATAAATTAGCAGTCGTATATATGAAAGAACAGCCAGATCTGACCGTCTTGACGAGCGTCCCGGATCCGATGGCCGGCGCGAGAGCATTGTCCATTGTTGTCACTGATACAAGCATCATTTGTAGTGAAATTTACGCTGTTGGACGTCGAGGGTAGAAATCCTCACCCATCGTCGTATCTACAAGGCCTGGAGAGTATGCGTTGACAGTAATGCCGTACTTTCCGAGCTCGATCGCTGGAACATCATGATCATTAATGAGTCTGTGACAGAAAGGCTTTCAGCTTGTCAGATCTCACCTGCGCTCTGAGTCAAACCTCTCACGGCAAACTTGGTCGTGGTGTAGGTGAAAAGGAAGTCGAACCCTAAGCACAAGAATAGATAGCGCCTGTAGATGGGCCACCATTCGGTCTGTTACAAGTCAAATTACTTACCCTTTTTCCCCGCGAGAGAAGAGGCGCCTTCGACGAAAAAGTCAAAAGATAACTTCAAACAACATCAACGTGCGTTCACGAGTATCTTACCAATGATTCTCCCCCCTTTACCCTGCGCAATCATCTGTTTCGCAGCATGCTTATAGCAGAGCATGGTACCGCGCACGTTGACGCTCAGTAAGCGATCGATGTCTTCGACCTTTGCTGCAAAGTTGGGAGTGTGGGGTTCGGATATTTTTTGACATCCACGGGACCACATACCTTCTGTCACGCGGTCCACAACAACGAGTCCGGCATTAGCCACCATCTATAGGTCGTTGCGCGTCCTGATGAGCACCCATCTCCAAAGTAGCAAACGCTTAGACTCACTACATCCAGACTCCCAAGCTCTGTCACCACACCGCTCACCATCTCCTCTACATCCTTTTCGATAGAGATGTCCCCAAGCACCACACAGGAGCGGCGTCCCAGACTCTGGATTTCCTTGCTGACACTGAATGCCTCTTCATTGCCAGGAAGATCGTTCACCGCGACGTCGAATCCATCTTGGGCAAGGCGCAGCGAAATGTTGCGGCCGATTCCACGGGCGGCACCAGTGACGAGAGCGACTCCTTTGCGAGATAGCATTGGCTCGGGAAACGACGAGTCCGGAGATTTACGAAGGAACGAGGCTCCGGTCCTTCGAGCTGTGTGTGAGTGCGTTATATTCCATCCTGGAGCTGGCGCCTACAGCGACGATAAGGATAATTGATACTGATCCGTGAATATCCCGAGACGCAGGCTGCACAGTGCTGGAAGATGACATTCGGACAATGGGGTACTAATGGAAGGATGACGCCGGCCCACTGCGGCGGGAGAAGCATCGTGTTAGCATCGTGGATTCGGTCCGCGACAAAGGCACGTTGTACGGGGAGAATTTACTTTAATGAGCATACATCCATCATCTTTGAAGGTGTATGTCTGTGTATGTGTTGTGGGGGCGTATGTGCGGGTCAGCGACTCGGTCAAAGCATGGCAAACAACACATCATCTTGATCTTGCATCGAGTTACTTGAACCCACATCTCGTCCAAAGTCCTAGCGATGGACTTTGGAACTAGATATCACCTGGGATACAGGGCGATTGAAATGTCCGTCACATGGATTTGAGGGGAAGTTACAAAGTGGGAACTTGAAGGGGGACCTACGGCCCGGGGTATGTATGCGCCCGGCCGGGAATCGTCAGGAACGGCCACTAGTACTCGTTTGTATATGGATTCAAATAGTTGTAGTGTTCATTGACCTTTTGCAAATGAACCAATCTGACTGTACTTGCTTCATGAAATGATCCGTGTTCGCCGACACTGCCCAAATCCTCCGGCATGAACAACTGCGAACGAGCAAGGTTGAAGCTGAAGGCCGCGGCCGGCCGCGCTTTTCGAGTAAGTATATTATTGTTAGGATTTGGTAAGTAAGTGTCGAGACCTTCTACGATTACCCACAATGTATCGTCAAGCATCTTCCTCTAGATCTCTCCTGTAGCCATTTACATAAGAGGTTTGCAATGCATCTTTCGATCCTCTGATGTAGATGGACGATCCCGATTGTTGAGTACGCACCTTGGGAAAGTTGAAGTTGAAGTTCACCAATGACTCATGAGTGTACGCGAGTCCACTGATCAGGGATACATGAGTGAGCACGACAACGCTAAAAATGCATACCCAAGCTGGGCGAAGATGGGAATGAGTGAAGCCGAGTCTACGCCACCCAAAGTGACGAGAGCTTTGGATGAGTGGAGAACTGTCTGATCCAGACGATCGACTTAGCGTCAACAAAGGTACGACGGAAAGACACAACGTACGGTCAAGAGTCAAGACGTTTGCACTGGTGACGATGGGTGTCATGCTGTCACCGTCGTGTTGCTTGCATCCAACATCGCTAAAATGTGCATGAGCACGCTGTTGACAAAAGTAGAAGATGAAAGTCCCGAAAAAAGGGGCAAAGGTGTTTTGGAGCTGCGTGTTCAGTGAGTCCAAAATACCGCTGACGGTGCTGTTGTCGGTCCTGACAGGCCTGTAGGGCATGATCCTCCACGGGGACGGCAGAAATGAAGGTACCGAGCACGAGGGTGGTAAAGGTGCCCGCTACTGTATCCAAGTCGTGTGGTTTCCACTTGTAGGTTTTCCACCTCGCCTTCGTTGCGACCAAGTTCAATAACACTGCGATGCATCGGTCCTTGGAGCCCCAGCACTGGGACCGGAGATGAACACGAGGCTTAGTGTTGCCAGCGGCGTGCAAGGAAAAGGGTCTGCAGAATGACGCACGACGCTGTATCATTGTACAACGGAGGGGTAAAATAGTACCATTTTTGAAGAGTATTTTTGGCGGTACTAGGGAACGAACTTTTGTATCTTGGGATCTTCCAGGTGCAGGCTGAGAAGGCCTTGGCCCTTTTAGAAACCCAGTTGAACGGCAACCAAGGGAGAATCCCACCTGTTCCAGTCATCGTATCCACAGCTAACGATGCCCCAGACGGTAAGCGTTTAGGAGCGGTGGGAACATTGGAGCGCGCGGTGCGCTCGAGGTCCTCGCCGTCCGAGTATGTGCCTGGAAATATGGTGCTCTGAATTCGTAACGACTCATTCGTTCGTTGGGGTTGATTGAACAAGTTTAAAACATTCTCCTGACATAAAGCAAGGAGCCGTGGCTGAGCACGAGCGCTGATTGTGGAGGCATGACGAAAAATTTCAAGGAGGGCCTTCCAGCGGCGGCAACTTGGGCCTCACGAGGGTATTGTAACACTGAGCCGAAGCGTGTTCGAATCGTTGTAGACAGTAGGGGGGCCTAGTTCGCCTAGCGTTAGTACTCAGTTAGTCCTTCGAGAAATTTGAGGGGTTTCCGGGATTCCCGGAACGCGGCGTAAGTAGCATTCGAGCCCCAACCTTCTGGTTGCTATCGTTCGAAGAACTTGGTCCCGATTCGGGGTGCCCTTTCAAGAGGAGCGGGACCGACGCTCAAGCAGATGGCTGAGGCGGAAGTGGACGTTTCATTCATGTCCGCCGGTGAGATCTGAACGTGAACTGCAACCGCATTTGACTTAGTCACAACCCAAGGGAATTTTTCATGATCGGAGGTATTACACGATGAAGTACAAACACGTACTATTTACGGCGTGGGCTCTAGCATTGAAGCTTGAATCAGAAGAGCGAGTGAGCGGTCCGCGGGTTACTGAGAACGTCTGTGCTGAAGGGAAGAGGCAAGGCGGAAATCGTGCCCGTCGCGAGTCTGACAGGAATCGCGACTCGAAAATTGTGGCTCACCTGCCGTTCCATTATACTGGCATCCAATCAAATAATTCCAATCAGCTGCAGACTTCGAAGGCATTCGAAGCCGCCGGCCAGCGGCGAGCCCTTCCAGTGGAAGGTTATGAACGACGAAACAAATTTCCCTCAGGGGCAAGACCACGTATGTAATAGTACCGCGGAGCTCTTGAGCCCACACCACGGTCCAGCGCCCAACTTCCCCTATCATTGACTCCTTGCACCGACACTTAGACAAGGTTAAAAAATTCAGTGCGATGTATGCCTGCTCAGTTCACGCAAGGAGTCCCCGAGAATCAAATCCAATTAGACGTGTAGGCAAGCTGGATCGTAATGGTATGGAAGTTCAAACATGGGAAATCTGGGCGCGTCGTAAGAAACGGTTTCCGATCTACAAGAGAAGGCGACTCACGAACTTAAAGGCCGAGGAGGGAGATGATGCTGGCAACGTTGAGCTGGAGGATGACAGGAACGAGGTCACCGATGAGGCCGGTGAGCTCGCCCAAGACATCGCCGAGGATGCCGCCGACGGCGGTAAGAACGGCTTGGATAAGCTTAAGGAGAGCATCACTGAAGGGAAAGGTGAGCAAGCGCCATCCAAACACGCTCAAGCTCTGACTTACACAATGGGGCCGAGGGTAGCAATGATGGTGGACAGGTCAGACTGCACAAGCTTCAAGAGACCGCCGACGGTGGTAAGGACGGTGTGAAGGACGGTGGAGAGGAGGGTGGCGACATCGGAGACAGTGACGGCGACGTCACCCTCGACGGGCGCAAGGACTTGCTCAACGGGCTTTCCGACGAGAGAGAGAATTTGGCTGGTGGCGTCGTTGACAATCTTGACGACATCGGCGACGATGGGCTTGAGCGCATCGACGGTGGCGGTCGTTCCGGTCAGCGCAGCTGTGGACGGACGCGTTCAGTTACAAAGCGAGAATCAGGCCAAGACTCCGACATACTGATTTGACCAACAACGGGGGTAAGTTGAGTGTTCACGTCCGTGAGGATCGACGCGACGGAGATGTCATCGCGAGCAACGACGGCGGACACCTGGCCCTTGACATCAGCAGAGATGGGGGCAGCGGCAGCGAAGGTGCCGAAGGCGACGGCGGCGAAGGTGGCGATCTTGGCGAGGGAGAACATTGTATGTATAAAGAGTGGGAGGGTTAAAGAGAGTGTGGGTGGTCGTTTGAGGAGAGGGAGACTGGAGGCGGAGAAGACTGAGAAAGTCGTTGAGCAATTCCAGGCGGGACGAGCGAGACTTTATAGGAGAGCGGGGGAAGTACCGGCTCGGACTAGTAGACTGGAGATGCGTTCGGACCGCGCTGGATTTGGGGCGATGGCTGCACCGACGTCATGGATTCCGGGGGAGTCGTTATGGCGCTTCGGAAAGTGGAGTGAGAATTAGGAATGTCTTGCCGAGATGCAACCGAGATGCACGAGGTGTCCGGTTCCATTCGCAGATCGATGATCTATAACCTTTTTACCTACTTCCCGCCTCCCAGATCTTCTAAGATTCCCAACCATCGCCTCAGGCTCTGTGCTGTCTGATAGGTAGCCTGGGTTTCATAACTTTATATCATGTACTCACCTGTTAGATGCGTCCGCCAGATCCTACCGGATCGTTTCGAGCCACGTTTTGGGGGGAAAATGTCGCGAAGCCTTGTGGCTTGAAGAAGCCTGAGGTCGTGATAAATTAGAAGCGTCCACGGCGCCATTCCGTTGCGTTTCCCACGATAAGCGAGACATCGTCGGTCCCGCACAAACGCACAATTCGAGCTTCCTATGAGCAAGAAAGCTGCAGAGATGGTGAATTCAGCGTTATACGGCAGATGGAATCGTCTGGAGGCGGAATACTACTTTCACAGTCAGTGTGTTCACTGAGGAAAAGTTGCAAGGTAGCGTCCAGTTATTCCGACTCCCGCGTCGATCACTGAACACGGCGCGCGATGCTCCACAGACATATCATACACTGACCTTACTACGCACCGACACGGGCCAATGGGAGGGGACCGTGCTCCACATTGCCAGGTACAGCAGCCTCTGCTCTATGTCAATAGCGCGCTCATAGGAAGTTACCCAATGTAAAGTTACCCAAAAATCCAGATTCCTTATGTCGCGATCGGTATTGCAGGTCCGTATAAAAGGCTACAGCTAGAAGGTTTTTTCAAGGGGCAAAAAGATAACATCGAAGTATCAGGTCGCACATGCAACTAATGGGCCCGAAGGTATAGAATCAAAACTTAGTCCGGTCTCGCAGACGGATCCTTTGATAGTTTGAAGATGAAGAAGGAAGAAGGATGGGGCTATATTTCGCTATCCCGGTCTGGTCGTACTTAGTGGTGCAGAGGGTGGGCGCTGGCTAACCAGAACGACTATCTTCTGGTTAGGTCAGCCACGGAGACTAGGCGCTGGCAGGGTTGACAACGTTGTGCAAACGATGGCGTCGCCATCGTGGCGAGTGAATCGGAGATTTGGAGCGGTAATTCGTCGCCTTGATCCCGGGCAAATCCCGGGAGCCACGTATTGGGACAGTAGCAGTGTAGCCACCAAATCTGAAATGAGTGTCGCAAGTATACATACGATATTTGCGAGTTTGATCGTATGTGCCCAAAATGAGATCACAACAGCCCACAGCCCACAGACTCCATGAAATGCGCTTTCCACTGCCAGGGGGCACTGGCACGCATGATAACTGACGTTACTTACTCGCGCCGCCATAATCATTCCACGGTGTATGGTCCAAGATGTCAGAATTATCACGACAAATGATATGTAGTATTAAGAGTCTTTCGATCTAGCGATGCCTCTCTCAGCAGAGCTCTGCGACGGGTGTCGACAGCCGAGGCCAGGATTCGACTCTTGTCTCGCGGTTACATAATATCAGAGGGTGCAGCACAACACGAACAAACAAACGACCTCACCGGCACGCAGGCTGCCGCCTGCACAATCCAACGAAAACAGTGGCCGCTGTTGGCCTTATTCCACCCCACATCCCGCTGACTCTCCACGTGGATTGAAAGCACCTGTGTGCAACACTCCCGAACGCCCTTCTGCTGACATCAATCCCCCGCTTGACGCTGTTCAGTCAAGACAACCGTTATGTCATCTTTCTTTCCGAGCCTTGAGACATTCGCCAAGGTGCGTTCTCATTTCTACTTCCCCCGTCATTGTGGAGCTTTCTCTCTACTCTGTATTGACGAAGCAACGGAAAGCTGATGGGCTCGACATGATAGGGCACTGCGGCGACAGCAGCCGGCCTTGGGACAATCGGTGCGTCTGTTTTCCGATCGGAGCTGGTCACATTCTGAAATTCCGCGCAGGCATGGGTCTGCTCTACTATGGACAGAACTTCCTCATATATCCAAGTGCCTTTCCACCCGGTGCACGAGAGGGTACGTTCGCTGGCCTCTCGTCTTGTCCGCTCGCGACTTGAACTCAATGGTACTCTGTCGACGTTTCACCCATGCACATAACTATCCGACTACGTTGCATCTAGACGTGCCTGTTCCCTCCGACTTTTCCCTTCCTTACCAGGATCTTATTCTCACAACCCCCGACAATGTTCGGATAAAGGCGTATCTTCTGGTTCAACGACCTAATCTCAACATTCACGGGGAGACGTCTGTGGATTGGAATGAAGACGTTGATGGCGATGGCGACAAGGTATGTGCACTACTTCCTCATAGCTTTCACTGGGGCTAAGAGACTGCCAGTTTGCAGCTTCAAGGCCGACCGTCCTCATGTTTCATGGCAATGGTGGAAACCATGGTCATCGTATCCCGCTCGCAAAGATATTCTTCGTAAAGATGCGTTGCAATGTTCTTATGCTGTCTTATCGCGGGTGCGTGTCCCAGCTTTCCACCTGATCTCGGATTTGACGATGTTAGCAGGTATGGACAGTCAGAGGGCTCACCGAACGAGAAGGGTGTGTATCGTTTAGTCGTCAAGAAAACTTGGATTGAAGTTGGAAGTAGGTCTCCAAATGGACGCACAGACAGCGCTGGATTACGTTCTGCAACACGATAAGCTCGCGAAGGGCCCCATTGTGCGTCTTATCCTCGTCCATATCCACTGCAACTTCCCTACGCGTTCTCAGGCCGTTATCTAATTCTTGTTGAAGATCCTCTACGGCCAGTCAATCGGTGGTGCGGTCTCCATCGACCTTGCTAGCAAGAACCCACACGCAGTACGTCGGTGTATAGTTATCTCAACATTCGTCGAGTCCGATACCGTTCGCAGATCACCGGCATTATCCTGGAGAACACATTCCTCTCTCTTCCTCAACTTATTCCCTCGGTGTTCCCTATCCTATCCCGCGTTACCTTCCTTTGCCACGAGAAATGGGAATCCTACCTGAAGGTTAACCGTCGTCCTCCCGTGCAACTGTATTACTGCGAACTCACACACGTTTAGGTCCCCCGGATTCCCAAAAGCATCCCAATACTTCTCCTTGGCGGCGTCCGCGATGAACTTGTCCCCAGAGCACACATGCAGGGCCTTTGGACACTCATTCGTGAACGTGGACGTACGTCGACACCGACGCCGACATCCACTCCGCAAAAGAAGACAACGGTATCAGCCATTGCCGCGGGACGGGCGGCTGCTGCGACAGAACCTACACAACCATCTGCGCCGGCGGACGGAGACGTGCAAGAAGAAGAGAAGGAACCAGTATCAGAGCGCGACGGGAAGGACCGGTACGTCGAGTTTGGGGCGGGGACACATAGTGAGTAGCTCCTTCTTGGACGCGTTCTCGTGGACTGATCAGATCGTATAGATGATACATGCGTCCAACCGGGGTACTGGACGACGGTGAGCGAGTTTGTGGCGGGTTTGGCTCCTATGAAAGACGGGACAAGTGAGGATGACGAGGACGAGAAGGTGTTTTAATTCTTTTACGGGGTTGGACTAGACTTCGGTTTTCGTGCGGGGTAGGGGTAGCTTTTCTTTTTCGCTGTACGATACGGAAAGGAATACGGACAGACCACGATATTATTCAACGCTCGAATCACCCAGTACCCCATCAATGACCATGTGCAAGTACGACGCAAGTACGACACACATAGACGCTATAAGTAATCGAAACATAGGTACGCCCATCCGACTTTCTGTTCTTGTCACTACTGCTTTATAAACCAAGCATCTGCAGCGTCTTCCTGGCTCCTACCCTCCCTCTCCCTTCGGCTAGCACTTCCACCAGCACCAGTCCTGCTCAATCCAAATCCGCGCACATCGTCACCACGCCCGACCACGAAGTCGACGGGCATCTTGGATACATCCATTACAAAGGGTGATCCGTTTTTTCCGTACCCGTGCGGGAAATAGCTGTAAAAGGTGGCGATGAAGCGATAGACGGTATCTTCGGGAGAGTACCACGATAAGCGGCATGCGGCCCGGGGGTGGGGGGTCAGGCGAACATGAGACGCCCAAAATCGAGGCCAGAACGCAACAAGTTCATTGGTACGAACGGAGGCGTTCACGGCTTCAAATTCGGCAAGGGCTCGCGAGCATTCAACGGATGTACTCGTAGGAGTGCAAAGATTGAGGGTGCCATAACCTGCGTTGTAGTATGTTCCGCTGAAGTCGTGCCGCGGAGTACTTGATGGGTCGTCCGCGCGCTAGAGATTTGCAGGTGTGAAGGGGTGTACCATCTGATCCATGAAGATTGGGTCAACCGCTGTCGCGAATGTGCTCGCATCACGGTCGGGACTGGCGAATGCGGCCTGCAGGATACCGAAGACAATCTGGGTGTTGCCGAAGACTGACCCTACGCTGGCTATGTTAGACATAATGGACACGCCGACGCCATCTGCTGGCGCGAAGGCCACGAGAGAGGTGAACCCCGGGAGTCCGCCTGGATGAAATATTACCTGGTATGCTTCATCATCAGCCATCAAACGGTCGAGAGGTGGTAAGATTGTACTCACATCGTGACCTTGAAAAGACACGCGAAACCATCCAAGACCGTATCCGATAATGGAAAGGGACCGAGAATGGGGTCTGCCGTCGAAGATGCTGTAAGAAGTAATCGTTTCCTCGAAGGAAAAAGGAGAGAGAAGCGTGGTGTTGGTATCAAGGTTGGCGCCACTATTGAGCAGGAATTTAAGCCACTTGGCCTGCGACGAGGGGAAAACTTGAATGAATGGTTGAATGATGAATAGGTATCATCTAATATACCATATCGTCGGCACTGGCAATGACACCGCCGGGCCCTGCAATGAGTTCGGAGGTTTCTTCAGTGAACCACCAGGGAATGCGTCGGCCCTCGGGTGACCAAGCGTGGCACATCCTTCCCGTTTTGGACGCAGCGTCGACGGAGTAAACAGAATTCATTCCCAAGGGAGCGAATATCCGGGTTTCGACGAAGGAAGTGAAGGGCAACCCGGAGAGCTTGGATACGATATGTGCGGCAACCATGTACATCTGTCGTGGCAGTACCATCAGGATGGGTAGAATGACAGGATTCAAGGGGCCGGGGAGAATGACAGTGTCGGAAACTCAAGTACTCACGATGTTGTTGTAGGACCATTGTTCGCGCAGCTCGAAAACGGACCGAAGATGACGTAGCTTTGACAGGACTGATGTCGTGTTATCCGTCCTAGAATACGACATGTCATGTCTGATTATTTGAATGGTTAGGTCGCTATGGTATACTTGAGATTCGCGTCCTTACCTGGGCAATCCGGAGATATGCGTGAGTATGTCTTTGAGAGTAGCCATCTCTTTTGCCCATGGGTCCGTAGGATCCCATTCTTCAGGAAGGAGGTCTTTGATCTTGGTATCCCACTCTAGGCGTGGAAGCATGCTGGGAAGGGCCGTCGAATTCCTGCCGGCGGCATAATCGTCGATAAGCATCGCGAGGGCCGTCGAGACGAAGGCTTTGGAGCACGATCCAATGTAGAACATTGTCTAGCAATTGATAGTCATAGTTAGTAGTTCATCATTAAATAAGAAGGGGGAACAGATGTGCTCGTACGGATGTATGCACGCTGTGCCCTTCCTCTGTGCTGTTGCCCCATACCGCATACTCTGGTGTTTCGTTGTGATACGCCACTGAGATAGACAAGCCAGGGATCTCATTCTTTGAAGCGACATCGGCGATGGCTTCGAGGACCTTGGGCGTGAGCGTGCGTTCCCTGTACGAGATCCCCATCGCATGTTGCTTGTGAGCATACACGAGACGGGTAGGTATCATGGCCTGGAGAGGGAGTAAGAGCACATATAAGAATCGGAATGGGGGAGACATCTTGGATGTTGACGCTTTACAGCTGAAGCGCTGACGGGTCGTTGGGAAGCAAGTTCAAGTTCATATACGAAGAATCCCCGCCATGGTCACATGAATCATGACGAAAGTCTGTGGGAATCGATCGCAAACACTGAAAGTTGTGATATGCTGGATAGGAATCTGTGGTGCCGTATTGTACAGAGGCAAGTACAATTTGTTGACAGCCGGTGATCATCAATCCGAGATGGTCGGAGTGCGTAAGTATTCCAGGCTCCCCACTTACTAACTCTAGGGAAGGAAGTACCACGCACCGGTACACGGACGCGTACCCTCGGCGGATACTACAAAAAGTCAGATCATATATCCTGTCTCGCCACCGCCCTCCCGTCACAGGATAGATACCACCTTGCCTACAAGGACAATCGCTTCCCCATTCCAACTCACATTTTTACCTCCACTGAGCTTGGACATGATGATACCGTTGGAAGTCTTGGTCGAGTCTGGGTGAACGTTGGCATTTAGTTCCTTATGAGCTCAAGGCGATCGATCTGAGCAGGCGTGACTCTTGGGGATGACGAGCCATAAAATGACCATGACGGCCATCATCAGTACAAGGCTGCATGGGCGAGCATGAGAACAGCGCTGAACGAGAAGGCATTGATACTCACAGCGGCTGTAGGGTCCATATCCCTCCCTCTGCGCGAGGACCCCGCAACTGAACGGGATGGCCGCTCAACCTGTCGTACCATGACCGATGTAGCGCCAACACCAGACGGAGAAATCGTGAAAGAATAAAAGCTGTACTCCATGCACGTCTTGTATCCTAGGCAAGAAGGGGCCAGCTGCCGTCGTTCCATCCAGTGAGAAACATGGCCCAACAGAGAGCCGCAAGTGCATCATTATCCTCTGTGCTTTCGTACGCCTGCCGTTCCGGATGGAGGTGGTGGTGGTGAGTTGACAATTTCCAGGGCTTCAACCGTCCACGCTGAAGGGCGTAACTTGCTGTTTGTCGACATTGGGCGAGTAGTAGAGAATTTCCTGAATTCAATGTCTCGAGTAGAAGCATGGTGGATACTGGATAAGAGAGCTCCAGGTGACGACCACGGGAGGGGAGAGGCCGGACCAATTGGGCCGGACTTGCTTCTTCGAGCACCGCCGGTCCCCCCGGCCCCCCATTCCTTGCAAGCTCAAAGATTTCACATAAGTAGCAGGTCAGGTTGATTTCCAGAGGTTTCGTCCGACTCACGATGCTATGTAACATCATTCTTTGCACCGATCATAGATTCAATACACTCCTTTTATGTAACCTTTCAACTGAACCAGGTGGCCCATTTGCTCCCCTTTCCCTCCAGCACGTTAGCAATTTCTCTCGCAACAACCCTGTCTGACTGCTCGGAAGGATGAAGTTCAGTCGAACCTAAACCACCGGTCAGTTCGAACAGACATCATGAGCGATGTGAGGACCTACCAAACAAAGCTGTCTCTGTCTGTGCCCGTTGTAACCGTACAAGTACTGATGGTTGTGTTCTCCTTGAACACACACGCATTAATTGCTCCGGTGGTGTTTAGGGGTGCTGTACCGTTCAGGTAGTTTGACGGGTTGTCGAGTATATCGGTGAAGAGCGCGTGTGAGTCGAATAAACCTGGACAAGAAATATCTCTGTATTGGCCAACACTCCAAATAATGAAAGACAAGTCCGCTCACCTATGTGCGCGCCTGAAAGTTCAGCGGGGAGAGCTTTCAGCATGAGCTTCGAGATGGCGTTCCCAGACACGGAGAGCTCTTTGATAAAGAGATGCCACTCGGTTGTATTACGCTGCAGCGTCCAGAACCGGTTCGGATATGAGTCGACGGCGTAGAGTGGGAGTCGGTCCAGCGGTATGATCTTCGAGGTTTTGTTGAACATAACGAGATCAATAAGAAGAATGAAAATAATTACGTTTTGGAAGAGAAAACTTCTTGCACCGAGCTTGTACATCGCGTTCACCCATCCCACGGCGCACTCCGTGACTTCCACGATAGTTGTATCGTTCATAACGCCACCCGTCAACAAGGTATTCGGACCTAGATCGTTTGTCCCTATCCAGAGCGTGTACAACGTATTGTCCGGGTTCACGCTGATCGTCCCGTTCCTTGCCTCGGATGTGTAGGCAGGAATTTCGTCTTCGAAGACAGAGGGGAAGGGACGCGGGGTGAGATGTTGAGAGCATGGCGCGCCGGAGCGGGCGAAGGGAAAGAGGGTCGCATTGGCGTAGCCTACAGCATAGACGGGCCAGGCGGTACCACCGTCTCCGACAGACACAACATCTGTATAAGAGTCGCCGAAGGTGACGAGAGTTGTGAAGGGACCTGGGCCGGAGGCGGAGGCGGCTCGTACTGTGGAAGAGAAAAGGATGGCAGCTGACGCTGCAAGGAGGGCTTTCAAGGACATGGCTGGATGAATAGAGGTGGGAAAGGGTGAATCTTCTTTTTTCATGGAGGGCTTATATGAGGACTGAAGACAGCATGGGTCGGCGATGAGCAAGGTGTCAGGTGTACGGGCGGGATGACTTATGTACGCACCCCGGATAACAAGATAGCCAACGTATCGTCCACATGACTTGCACGGACTTCCGTCCTGGTAAGAAGATGCTGTAAGGATAGGACATTCAGAGCAACATAAGGTTGAAATCTAACCTTGTAACGTTGCAAACTTGTTTTAGTAGTCGTCTGCTGTGAGGAGTGTGAACCTGTAAAGCCTTACACTATGGTGGCCCATTCTCCACCCACAACGGGGAATCGCTGTGAGGACGGACGATGAAATTTGTTGAAAAGCGAGGTTTTACCGAGAAGGTGTGACGGCCAGCGCGACGTCTCGACTCTCGAGGAGTCGAACGCGTCCGCGGACTCGGACACAGCTTCCGGCAAGATCGTCTTGTGACCGTGTAAATCGAGACAAGCCATGTATGGTGCAATAAGTACTTTCAGAAAATCAGTGATATCATTATCCTCCAATATACGTAGAACAGATTATGGACAGCCTAACAAATGTCACGTCTTCAGGTTGGAGGCGGGAAGAAAGAAGGAGCGAGACACTCGCCTATACGAAAGCGCCCACCGTTTTCGTGGTCTCCACTAACTTGGATAAGGAGGCATACGTCGCGAGTATCGATATGCGACTTCGGAGGACTACCATTTGGTGGACCCAATAGGAGGCATATGCGCCATGTACTCCCGGTTGCTAACGTGCCGACCGTTCACCAGGTGATACTGGTGAGTATCACCATATTGCAAAGGCTTGAGACGACGACCTGACGGAGAATTGCCTATGGCGGAGGGACCTATCTCCGAAGAGGATTCAGTTCGGAAGATTTCCCTGTTTCTGACCTGTCTCACGATATCGAGACGCTGGGACGATCCAGAGTCTTCCGCCACTCTGGAAGTAGTGCTCGTCTGGATAGTGTCGTGGCGTTTCTTCGTGACACCATGTCGTTTGGAGGACCGCACTTTTGTCGATTTTTGTTCCTTTATCGCCTGCTCTCGCGCCCTCTCCTCCGTCCGCGCTACGTCGTTGCTCGTCACTTTACGCGCTTTGGGAGGGTTGGCCAAGATGCCGGCAACCTTGCTGAGGGGCTCGGATTCCGGACAGGGCATACCTGAGGGTTTGCGGGCAAGCTTACGCGCTTTGGGTGGCTTCGATGTTGCTGCGACTCCTCTCTTTTTTAAGAAAGATGGGGCGACGTCTGGCTCCTGGTGGTCACGGGAATACATGTCACCTACGACCAGGGTCGGTTAGGCATGACAAGCTGGGGGCCAACGCAAGGCTTACGAGAGTTCTTGAGAGCTTCCTTGCGTATGGGTGCAAGTTCTTCGATAGAAGAATTCGCCCACTCGATCGTGCCCCTGCCCCGCATATTCTCTTGAGCGTGAATGAGGTCACGGTAGGCCTGGGTTCCTGTAACCTGCGAGGAGCCAGCCGAAGAGCTTCCGACGAAAGAGTTGCGAGCAGACATTATGAAGATCCCGCTGTTCGTATAGTGAGAAGGCGTATATATAGGACTGACATTCCAGGGCACCACAGTATCGCTCTTTGCGTCGGCGATTGTCGAGGAAAGGTGCTTTTTGTCGAACTTCATGATGGACGAAGGGTCTTTTGGGACATATGAGAAAGAAACCCTGAGCCCCAAAGCCCGAAGGAATGCGTATCGCAAAGAAGATGGAAGTCACTGACACTGGCAACTACCAAGTACCAAGGCAAGGTCAAGTTGCCCGTAGTCAATAATTTCGTCGACACGTGATGATGCGTAGATGCGTTTCGTGTTCGCTGACCCCAACGCACGACGCCGACCACCATGGCTGCCAAGGTGAGGCTCAACAGTCCATCGTCCCCTCTCAAAGATTGACCTGCTCCGAAGGATTCTGGCGACGAGGAATGGGTTCTTCTCAACAGCAACGATGGCTTTTCCTTCCTCGTCAAGAAGAAGGTCGCTATGCGCAGTGGCACACTAAGGTCGATGCTTGGAGAGGGATTCGTAGAGGCGGCGATGAAAACATGTGAAATAGATGAAAGGCACGTCTTTATGCGCTCGCTCTCGAACTATGTTCTGACATGGTTCATTAGAGCGGTCGTGACGGAGAAGCTGATCGAGTACCTCGCATACAAGACGACGTATGAGAACGCGCCACCGAAGGAGGAGATCCCCGACTTTTACGAGAGAATTGTCCCAGAAGTTGCCCTAGAACTGTACGTCCCCGAACCTATGTTTCGAGGGTTGCGGTTGGTTGAAATTTCCCGGACGAACCAGGTTGACGGCAGCAGATTATTACCAAGGTATGAACTCTAAGCCATGGTTTCAATTTGACTGGTACTGACGCGCTCTGGTAGCTTGACCATCTCGTATGCGCCTGTATTTCCTGTCCCTTCTGTATTCATAGACCCTGTATCGATGCCCTTGCGTTCGCTCCTGGTCACGCCGAATAATCAACGAAGACTCGACGTTACAAATTCCATAGTTGAATGCTACTCGTACAAATCGCAGTCAATCGAGATAAAGCGGCCACCCTTCAAGCTTCAAACAAAACCCTACTTGTACAACGCAAGCTTGGCCATGTTGGGAATAGCGCCGGAGCGTTCCTTGGCCGTCTTCAGCAAGTCGCCGTTCCAAACGCCATCGTAGTTGTTCTCGCGCATCCAGGACTCGAGAGTGTCGCCGTTCGGATTTATTTTCCTCATCCACTCCATATCCCTTTTGACGACGTCATCCTTCCAGCTCGACCACCATCCAGTGAAGTTCTTCCGCCAAGTTGTCGACCCGTCACCCTTGACCTTCTCGCCGTAGGCGACCGGCATGTCTGCGTCGACGAGGTTCGTGAACCATTGGTCGAGCGTCTGCGGCTCGAAGACGGCGGGCTTGCCGGTGACCTTGGTGAAGGTGCGCGCGAGGGTTTCGCCATCGACCATCTCGCTCGCGATCTCGAGGTCTTTCCCAGACGTGGCGGCGGGGTTGTCGAAGGAGTATCGCGCGAAGAAGCCGATGTCGGCCACGGAGACCATCAATACGTGTCCTTTGTTGATGGGGAGGACGAAGACGTGTGTGCCATCGGCGCGCTTGTACATGGGCCCAAACATGTACTAAACATGGGAGAGGTGAGCATTCCATGGCATCTAGCTCAGCTGTGAAGGCGCATCACTCACTGTCTTCAGCATGTCCATGTAAGGCCCGTTGGTGATCACCGTCCAGGTCATGTCCTCATCCGACGGCTGGGAGGCCATCCACTCGCTCACGATCGCCTTGGCGTCCATGTGGTCGCTCTTGTACACCTGGTTATACCCGCCTTTCTGCAACATTCGACGCCTAGTCAATATCGTCTCCCATAAGAATGTGGAAAACCGACAACTCGCCTTGAAGAGGTGGTCAAGCCCGCTCCAGATGTAGTGCTTGAGCGTGCCGACTTGCTTCGCGGTCTCGAAGATGCGGATCCCGACCCAGATCTCGGTCGCCTCGCTCACGTTGAACCCGTCCGTGTTCACGAATGCGCCGTACGCGCCCTGGAGCGCTTTCTCTACGGCAGCTATATCGGTGAAGGAGCCTATGATTCGATGTCAGAAGGAGCAATATCGTTCCACAGCGGATGCAAAGCCTACCCGTGACGAGCTCGACGCCTTGAGCTACGAGCTCTTGCGCAGACCGGCTGGTGGGGTCGCGGGTGAGTCCCCTCACGGCGTAAGGCGAGGGAGACCCGTCCTCAGCGGGAGCGAGGAGCTTGTCGACGATGGCACGGCCTTGTGCGCCGGTGGCACCGATGACGAGGATGAGTTTCTTGGAAGCGGACATATCGAATGTTGTGCTGGTTGGTGCGGGGGATGCAGATGGTAGGATGATGTCCTGCCCTTTCTCTAGCCGAATGCGCCCTATTTATCCTTCTCCAGCCAACCCTCTAGGCCCCCAAGCACCCGCGGAATAGCCATGCTATGGACGATGCCTCGGGCACGACCTCGGGCATCCTTGCGCTCAAAGTCGGAGGTTTATTCACCGGTTTGTACTTTGGGCCGTGCGCCGATGTGTAATAACCCGGTCAGAAGACCGTGCAATGGACGCCGAACGATCGACTTTCTAGGAGAAGGCGGCCTCTGTTGAAGAGAAATACGCCACACGCCGCGAGGGTCGGGCTCACCAGGCGGCGGTCGCTATTCATTTATCATAGCTAGCTGCTAGGTTTCTGATAGGAGGGTAATTTTTCAGGTTGTGTATAGTATGCTGCCTTTGATGCGTGCGTTTATAAACTTGATAACACCCGGATCGTCAATGAAAGTATTAGTATGCGATATCGCGAAAACCCACAGCATTTCTAGCTTCGAATCATGACGGCGAGGGGGGTTCATATTCATGCACATGTCTTGGCAAAGACTTCCTGGTCGGTAAGCTTGGTAAGAACGGCCATATGAAGGTCGAGCAAGCAAATGGTTCCCAGCAGGTCCCACGCATCGATATCCTCCATGGGGAACCTTATTTCTACAACGCCGAAGCCCTCGCTGCAATGAGATGACACCGATCCACGCAATAGACCCATGGCAGGATGCAGAGAACAACAGACAACATGCAATTCAAGAGGTATACGTACGTACAACCAGTCTGAGGTGAGCTAGACTAACGGTGTGGTATAGAACCCTCCCCGACGTCCCCCCCCCCTACTATCAGATACAACATAGCACTATAACAAAAATCCCACATTAGTCCCCCGTCTAGGAGCAGCGAGACATCCCCATCAGGTCGTCTCGTGCCTCTTCAGCGGCCTCGGCCGCCCCGTCGCTTTCCGCCCGCGTGAAATCCGCTCCGCGAGCCTCTCGACGACGCCCCCATCCTCCTCGTCCTCGTTGAGCGTCCGCCGGATGAGCTCCTCCATCGCGACGTTCTGCGGATACGCGCCGGGCGGAGCGTGCTCGCCCCCCTCCGCGCCTGCCGTCGCCTTCCGCGCTGCCTTCGCCCGTCGGGGTGCTTGAGCCGCTGCCGTGCCAGTGACGCTGCATGTGCTGCTGGAGCGGTTGGCGCATGGATGGGACGGGAACAAGTGGATAGGAGGTTGGTGTGTAGGTGAACTCGGGCAAGCGCTCGTTGGCCACGTCTGATCGACGACTGAGGAAATCGTAGACAGGTCAGAAGGGAAGAACAGAGGAGGGAGGGGGTGAAAGAGATACGCACGCGTCGTCGAAGCTGTGGATGTACCGACGGATCTGGTTTCCTTGTACGCCCAATGCATCGGGTCCGACACGAGAAGCGACGGACGAAGGGCCTGACATTTCTGCAGTATTGAGTTCGGACGCGTTCTCGGCTTCCTCTCTGCGTGCGTGCGTGCGATTAGGGATGAAGAGGCAAGGGGAGGACGGGGACAAACCGAAGGAGCTGGAAGAGTCGCTGCATCTTGCCCACGACGAGAATCTTGTTCTTGATCTCCTGGCGTCGGGCAGAAGCCTGGCTGGGGGACATCGCGACCTCGCCCGGCACCTCGTCTTCTTCGGAAGACTCGCTCTCGTCGTCGAGCTCTTCGGCGGAGCACACGCTCAGGACTGCGAGTAGCATCTCCACGACTGGCAGCCACTGTCAGTGCAGGAATATTAGGACGGGAAGAGTGAGGAGTGGACGCACTCTTCGAGCCGACGAAAGGAAGACTCCACGTGAATGCGTCCATGAAGTTCGGTAGCCAGTATGGATGCTGCCTGGCATGGTACTGCCGGATGGTAATGTTCTTGTTGGCGTATTTGAGCACCGCGCCGCGGTTGTGGTAGACATCTAGGTAGTTGGGCGCGGAGAAGACCGTAATGACGGAGGGGAATTTCTTGGTCGGGGTCTTGCGGAACATGACATATCTGCAAGAGCGGCGTCAACATTGCACGCTTGCAGGTGCAGTGGAGACGTTCGTACCCAGCATCTTGGGCCTCGTGCCCTCGAATGACGCCCAGCAGGTCGTTACGCTCGAGGAACTTGATCACGGCCTCGTATCTGCCACCGGCGTTAGCGAGAGGTCGAGGAGCCCGGGGTGACAACGCACGTGTAGAAATACGAACACCCGCGCACACCGTTGTTCTCCCAGAGCGTCCCGGGCGGTACACCGGGGCCGTGCGCGGACGGCTCGTTCTCGTGGCCGAAATTGGGGATGGGATCCGCCCACAGGAGATCGCAGAGCAAGCCGAAATTGGCGGGCTCGGTGAATCTGTTTAGCTGCGGACCGCGTTAGTGGGCAATGTGAGGCTGAGGGGAGGAGCAGGACGCACGCGGTCGATGTCCGAGATCGTGTTGAGCTCGGGGGAGATGCCCCCATGGACACAGAAAAACTTGCTGTCAAGCAGGCCCGCGAGGGGCAGCGCGCAGAATGACTCGATGCACGCTTCGTAGACTGTTTGGGAATATTTGTGCAGGACCTATAGGATCGCGGTGAGCGCGATGGACGGAAAGGACGCGGAACGAGAGGTATACATTCGCGTTTGAAGGTAAAGTATTCGGTCAGATGCCGGCACTCGTGGTTTCCGCGCATGAGCAGCAGTCTATCCGGCCACCAGAGTTTGAGGACATACAGATAGAGTAAACACTGTAACGGTTGTCCATTCAGTTTTAGATTATGATGGAGATGGGATGCGATGGATGGGGACGCACCTCGATCCCGAAGTTGCCGCGGTCGACGTAGTCGCCGAGGAAGAGGTAGTTGGTGTCAGTCAAGTTCCCGCCCACCTCGAAGATCTTCATGAGGTCGTACTAGCACCGGACGCGATGTCATGTGAGCAGCCGCGCTCCGCGTTTGAGTGCATACAAACGCACATATTGCCCGTGGATGTCCCCGACCACTGCGCGCGCATCGTTGTCCCGGTTAGAGGGTCGTGGCAGTAGGACGGATGATGGAGGGGAGACGCACCTGTGACCGGGCTCCGGACCTTGAGGACATTCGGCTCGGAAGAGAGCACGTCGGTTGCCTGGCGAAGGATGGTGAGGGCATGTTCCTCGCGCAGGCGGCCCTCGCGCAAGAAGTGCTCGCGCAGGAAGTCGGGGTTGGGCTTGCGTCTGCCGTGCGGATCGAGCATGTAAAACTGCTCATCTGTGGGTTTGAACGTGGCGGGCTCGGGGACCTGCACGACGATTCGTAGTTAGGAAGGGAGATGGAGACTGGGGGGAAGGGAGGGCGACGCACGCTCTTGACTTGTCGTTCGCGGGTGTTGTCTGGGATGTCCAGCGGCCGTGTGAAAGGCGATTTCTCTTGTATTTGGTAGAGTGCGCTCTGCAGATAGTTTACGTTGTCTGCCATGGTCGTCGCGGACGTGGATGTCAATGGGGAAGGCGCTGCGGGGCGAGATGAATGGAGACGCTCTGGAGCGACGACGATAACAGCGCGCACCTGCGTTCAATCTGGAATACAGGCGTCCTTCAGCTCCTCGTGCCGCGTTGTGTGTGAGAGAAAGGCGATGCCAGGGGCGTGCGTGGAGGACAAGGCCAAGGTGTTCGGTATTTACTTATTGTGGGTGCTTGTGGGTCGCGTGAAGGAACAAAGCAACGCGTTTTTCGTCTCTTTTGTATCGGTCGAGTACGTGGAGGTCGCGCGAGGCAGAGGAGTTGGGGGCAGAGGCGATGAAAGTGGGGCGGGGGCAGTGAGCGAGCGAAGGTGGGGGCGGAGGACAAGCAATGCGTCGGGCGCCTCGTCGTCCACTCAATCCAAATGATCGCTTGCGATCGACTGTACTGTTGCCATCTCACCGCAGATGAACCGCCCGGCGACAGCGACAAAGCGGGTTCTGGCGGAGACCATGGCGATAGACACAACGACGGAGACGGGTGCAAGGCTGGCGCAAGGGGCGATGGGATTTCCTCTAGTATACAAGTACAATAATGTACACGTTGTGCGAAGCGTGGCATAGTACACGCCCCTCAGGAAATCAGACTGCCGTCTCGCAGCCTTTGCGCCATCTCCATCCCAGCTGCAAAATGCGACAAGCGCGCGTCGACGACGAAGCCCTGGGTGCATAACCGTCAGTCCCCCCAGGAGGGGTGAACAAAGGGAGGAGTGGCGTGCCTTTCTCTCATATTCTGCGGAGGGAGGTGAGATAGGCGCAAAGGAAGCGGATGGGCGAACTCGCCTAGCAATTCCTTGTAAAGCGTTTTCAACTCCACGACGCGCTTCACGATGAACTCGCCCTCGTCCAGCTTTTGAGCGGGCGTTTCTAGCTGGTCGGCCAGCGGCACGTCCACGATGACGAGCTTCATATTTGCCGTGGTCATTCCTTGTTTACAGCGTCAGAAACAAGTCATCTTGGCCGTAAGCGCAAACTGACCTGGATCGGTGGCGGTAATTCCGGTGGTCTCGATGATATTCTCGCCGACGTATCCGGTTTCCTCCTCAAGCTCGCGCAGGGCAGCCACTTCCGGGCTCTCGTCTCCATCAATGAGGCCAGCAGGAAGCTCTGAGTGAGGTCTTCCAGCTTAGATGGACCAAAGAGCGTGGATGGTGTAGCTTACCGACGATAAACTTGCCTATGGGAGGGCGGTACTGCTCGACGATAACGGTGGATTCAGAGAAAGCCTTGGTCTTGGAGCGTATGATGGCCAGTATCGCGACCGCTAGTAAACATATAAAAAGAAAGGAGGATAGCGATGTTTCGTCCACGCACCGTCTATGCCTGAAGATCCTCTCGTCCGTCGCTCAGCGACCTCCCATACTCTCTACAAAAAGACAGGTCAGGAATAGGCTGGCCTGACAGAACATACTGCAAGCACCTTCTTGCCGTTGGCATCCTTCCAGTTTATCTTTTTAAGACTGACCCATCTACGGGTCGGGTCAGAAAGTGCTGTTCAGGGAGGTTCGAGGCGGCATGTACCACTCACTTGGCGTCGCTTGTTTCGAGATCCTCCTTGGAAAGAATGGTTGGTTGTTGTGACATACTTCTTCGGGTTAATGATGATAAAGATACGTATGAGAGCTTAGTCCTTCTGAGAGGGGTGGACGAGCGGACGAGAGCAGAGAGCATGAACGAGTTGAATAGATCATCGTGGGCGAAAGCCTCCTTCAGCCTGGAGGACGTGACGTCAACCGGCGTTACTGTAGGGTCTGTCTTTTTATCAGATAAGATAAGTATCCCCCGCGCTCCAGCTCACGCTTTCTCCTCTGCCTAAAACTCCTTTGCAGGTTCCGAAGGTAGGATTTCTCGCTCTCGTAGTCACAGAGATCAACCGAGACTGATCCGTCGGCGGTCAGGGAACGTCGGAGCGTGTATTTCGCGATTGGCGGTGGGTGATCACGTGGTGACTCAATTTGTGCTTGGCCCGCGTAAGAAATCCTTCTTCCAGATTTCTTCCTTCTCTCCAACCACCACCATGCTCGCGGCCAGAACACAGGCTCTGAGGCTCTCGGGACGTGTCGTCGCTCGTCGCGCCGTCGTCGTCGCTGGCCAGGCGTCGCCCGGCCGCCGACAGCCTTCGCACCGAAATCGGCGCGGTGAGAGCCTGTCCAAACCGTCGCTCAAACCGACAGGGTGCGTTCGAGTGCCAACGCATCCGCCGTTCGACCGCTGACTCTTTGTCGCACAGGACACGATCACGCGTCTGCTCTACTCCATCGGCACGAAGCGCGAGGTCGAACGCTACCTTCGCATCTTTTCCTCCTCCTCGAACCCCGCCCAGCCGGCCAAATTCGCCGTCATCAAGGTGGGAGGCGCCGTGCTCGAACAGCTCGACGAGCTCGCGCTCAGCCTCAGCTTCCTCTACCGCGTCGGCCTCTACCCCGTCATCCTCCACGGCGCAGGCCCTCAACTGAACGACCTCATCGAGCGCGAGGGCGTCGTGCCGGACTACATCGACGGCATCCGCGTCACAGGTACGTTCGCCTCGAAGCCCTGCACCCTCTCGAACGCACGCTCACCCGCCCCGCAGACGCCAAGACGCTCCAGATCGCCCGCCGCGTGTTCCTCGAGGAAAACCTCCGAATCGTCTCCGCGCTCGAAAAGCTCGGGACCCGCGCGCGTCCGATCACCTCGGGCGTGTTCACCGCCGACTACCTCGACAAGGAAAAGTACGGGCTCGTAGGCAAGATCACCAAGGTCGACAAACGGCCCCTCGAGGCCTCCATCCGCGCCGGCGCCCTCCCCATCCTCACCAGCCTCGCGGAGAGCCCCGACGGCCAGATCCTGAACGTGAACGCGGACATCGCCGCGGGCGAGCTCGCCAAGGAGCTCGAGCCGATGAAGATCGTCTACTTGAACGAAAAGGGCGGGCTCTTCCACGGCGTCACCGGCGACAAGCTCAGCGTGATCAACCTGGACGAGGTGCGTTCGGGGCTTCGCGGGGGATGCGGCCGTCGCTGACAACCGTGCAGGAGTACAACGACCTCATGAAGCAGCCGTGGGTCAAGTACGGCACCAAGCTCAAGCTGCGCGAGATCAAGGAGCTGCTCGACCACCTCCCGCGCTCCTCCTCGGTCGCGATCATCTCCGCCGACTCGCTGCAAAAGGAGCTCTTCACGGACAGCGGCGCGGGCACGCTCATCCGTCGCGGCTACAAGCTCTTCAAGCACGACTCGCTCGAGCCGCTCGGCGCGGACCGTCTCCGGCAACTGATCCGGGACCGCGACCCCGACGTGCTCGCGAACAACCAGAGCGTGACGGAGGTGCTGAACAACCTGAAGAAGACGCCGTACACGATCTACGGCGACGAGCCCCTGGACGTGGTCGCGGTCGTCGCGCACCCCGAGGGCGAAATCCCGATCATGAGCCAAGCTCCTCGCCTCCCGCGCCGGCGTCCTCAACAACGTGATCGACAACGTCTTCCACGCGATCCGCAAGGACCACCGCCGCCTGTTCTGGACGGCACACGCGGACGACGAGAACCGGGCGTGGCACTTTGAACGGGCGGACGGCAGCTTCACGCGCGCGGGCAAGACCCTGTTCTGGTACGGCGTCTACGACGTGAAGGAGGTCGAGCGCGTCGTGCGCGAGTTTGAGGCCAACGGACGTATCGACCGGTCGTACCTTCCCGTCGGCCCCGCCGCCCCTCCCCACCGCCCCAGCGGGACGCGGTCCTACTCCACCATGGCCCGTCGTAGCGCACCCGGTTCATCTCGGGGGTATGCGACGGCCGCCGCTCCCGCTTCCAGTACCGAACGCAAGCGCCTCGCGCTCATCGGCGCCCGCGGTTTTACGGGGCAGGCGCTCACCACCCTGCTCTCCAACCACCCGCATCTGGATCTCACCCACGTCTCTTCCCGCCAGCTCGCGGGATACCCCCTCGAGGGCTACACCAAAACCCCGGTCACGTACTCGAACCTGTCCGTGGAGGACGTCGAACGGATGGAGAAGGACGGCGAGGTGGACGCGTGGGTGATGGCGCTGCCCAACGGCGCGGCCAAGCCCTTCGTCGACGCGGTGGACAAGGGCACCCGTGCGCGCACGAGCGGCGCGGGGAGCGTGATCGTCGATCTGAGCGCGGATTATCGGTTCGAGAAGGAGTGGACGTACGGGCTGCCGGGTGAGGATCCCTCGTCCCCCTCTGCGCGTGCATTACAGTAGTTAACCAAACTCGTCATGTCGTCGTTTTTTCGTTACCCCCCCTTCCCTCCTCGATCTCCCTGTGTACATATAAACAGAGCTTTACTCCCGCGAAGCCATCCGCGCGTCCAAGCGCATCTCGAACCCCGGGTGCTACGCCACCTCGTCTCAGCTGCTCATCGCGCCCCTCCTCAAGTATCTCGCGCGCCCCGCGTGGCCGACCGTGTTCGGCATGTCAGGGTACAGCGGCGCGGGCACCGTCGCGGGTGCGACGGACCCAGATGGACGTCCGGCGACGGTGGCCAAGGTCACGCCTGAGAGCCTCGGCGGCGGCGTGCGCCCGTACGCATTGACGGACCACATCCACGAGCGCGAGGCGGGCACGCACTTGTCCGACCTGCTCGCGCCTGGGACGGCCTCGATCAAGGTGGCGTTCGTGCCGACCGTGGCGCCGTGGTTCAGCGGGATCCTGTCGGTGCTGAGCATGCCGTTGAGCGGCAGGGTGACGGCGAAGGAGGTCCGGGAGGCGTATGAGGCGAGGTATGCGGGGGAGAAGCTGATCAGGGTGCAGAGCGCGGTGCCGGAGGTGCGCGACGTGCAGGATGGACAAGGGTGGGTCGTGGGTGGGTTTCAGGTGCATAGTCAGGGCGATCGGGCGGTCGTGGTGGTGAGTTTTGCGTCTTTTGTTTTCAAGAAACGTGCGGCTGGGAGGTTGACGGTGTTCATTTGCAGGGTGGACTGGACAACTTGTTTAAGGGCGCCGCGACGCAGTGCTTGCAGGTGGGTTTCTGGCCTTCCTCAGTGACGGATGGTTGGGCTGACTCTCAATGCAGAACTTGAACCTCGCGCTCGGATACGACGAGCACGAGGGCATTCCGCTTTCCAAGTAGACATGGCGCGCGAGCGAGAGCGCAAACTGGAGCAGATCTCGAGGGGAAAGCCTAGGAAAAACGCGACGAGGGCGACGGTTCGTTTACTGCATATGTTTTTTGTGCTTATCGAAGACTGGATCGTGAAGTACACGTTACAGTGGGGTGTGCTATAGTACAAGATACCAAGAGCAGAGTGAAAGCGTAGAAGTATGTCAGGTGTCCGAGCGGCGTTAGTGAGGCTTGAGTGGGTCTGCGTAGAGCGGCCAGGGTTTGCCAATCCACGACATGAGCTCTGTGTGGTCTAGGAATGCATTGTTGGTGTTGGGGTGGATCAGGACGCTAAGCATGGGCGATACGTCAACAATAGAGTTGGATGATGGTGTGAGATGAGGAACGCACGAGCAGGGTCCGCGGTTTCACTGTGAGCCATGAGAACAGCGCGCCAGTTTGGTGGGGGGTGAAGGTGTTGACCTTCGAACATTCCGGTAGGGTGCGGGCCTAGGTTGAAAAAGATCAAGCATGGACGAGGATGAACAGCTGAGAAAGGGTGCTCACCGATGGGCCGATCCCAGACTTTGTAGATCCGGAGCTAAGTACGTGCGCTGGAAGATGAGTATCATAGCTCAGCGCGAAGAAGAGGACGGTACGCACCTCGGGGAACTCGCGACGGATACGCTCGTGCAGTTCTTGCGCGTATTTCAGCTGCGACGGCACGGCATGCATGAAGTAGACTGATCGTTGCGCATCTCAGCAAGGAAGAATACAAGTGGGAGGGGAGGCTGAGGGACACACTGTGGAAATCGAACCCGTTGTTGGACGAGTCGATCGGGTCGGGGAAGGTCTCGTATGCGCTGGACTTGGGACCGGGGGGGTTGTAGAGCGACTTCCCATCCGGGTTGATGGTCGTGGGGAAGGGCTCTGCGTTCTCGTAGCCGATAAGGGGAGACTTGTACGACATTGTAGCTTTGCGTCGGAGGCTGTTTGGCCGGATGCTTGCAGGGCTCGGGGGAGGGGATTGGCGGGATCGTCAGGTCAGGTTCTGTTCAACTTCTGCTTATATGCATATCTTCGGATTCGGGAATTGTAATTGAAAGGGCAAGGTCAAGTCGCGAGGGATGTCGAGATGCTGAGAAATACCGCGTCAGCGGCGTTATGTGAGATCACCGTCAGCCACAAACACGCGAACTGGTACACTCATTTCACTGCACTTATCAAGTGCTTTCCACTCTAAGGAAGGGCTATATATCTTGAGCTTTAATTCCAAAGCATTAAGACGACCTTACACCATCGGATTCGTGAAAGAGCCTCCCCCAAAGGTCCCTGAGTCGCCGGTCCCCTTCCAGCAACTTTCGCATCCAGCTCGATTCCCTCCTCACAGCTCAGTCTGAGGGGTGCAAAACCAGAGATACCCTGGGATGGCCGCTTCAATGGGCTCCGAAAGAAAGGTTCTTCGAGGCGGGGGCATCAAGCAAAGTAGATACATGGCGTTCGGTGGGGACACCAACATCACATAGGTTCGTAAGGTCTTCAAATTCGAAGACAAGTTCTTCGTGAGTCGCCACTAGTCACTCCCGGAAAGATTGGGTTTGGGCATTGAATAAAATTGGTAGATGTCCCGCGCAAGGGATGTGATCTCTGGAGCATTTGCTCTTCTCCCGGAGGACTGAGCGCGTGAAGGTGGCAGTGAAGCCGAGGATGAGAGGTCCCTGTTCATATTATGCACGGCAGTCTTGCATGAATCAATCGAGTTGAATGTCATGAGCATCGGTCTCGGGAGGAAATTATTCACGGGAAATGCCAGCCTGTAACAAGCTGCACTGTCTTTGCACGAAAGTTTGGGACGCGAGGAAACAAGATTGACACAAACTCGAAGGTCAATACCGCGAAGGCCGACGGGATAGCTGGTGACCTGACAGTCAGTGAATGCGCACGTACCCGTAAATAAGCAGTATCTGAAGCTCAGTGGATGTTGAGTGGATGGAGCGAAAGAAGCAAATCGACTTGAAACCGACGGCAGGAAATGTTGACACGATCACGTGGAAACATACCCTGGGAAAGTCGAAGTTGAAAACTCAAAAAAAATACCGTCATCCACGCGAGCGCAGCCCCGATTCCAAATTTCATAACCGCAACGGTGTCGGATTTGGGGTTGCCACACCAGAGTGCATAGACATTAGTTGCGGATCACTGCTCGCACTGGTACGTTTCTGCATGAGCCTGTGCCATCCGATGAGGATCAGAGAAGATCAGTGAACAGGTCAAAATTGGATCCACAAACGAGCTCGGGGAAAAGAAGTGCAGAGGATTGGTCCAGGAATGCTGGATGTTTTTGACGCTGGGTCCTACTCTGCCAAGTCATCCTGTGGAACTAACAATGATATAGAATTCTGGCAAATTACAAACAAACGTCCTTTTCTGTCTGTAGCGACTCCTCGGAAGACCATCGCGCTGCACGAAGTATACTAGGCTTGAACAGGGTCTCCGCAGATGATAAACGACTGGAGAAAATCGCACCAACTAGTCTGGAACCAAACGCCTTTCCCCCATCGCCTTTACCTCTACCGCTCTCGCTCTCCCCGCTCGACAGTTCTGATAGGGGGCTCAGTTCATCCAGTTCGTCCTCCTCAGTCCTCATCCTCCACCTTCACCTCCACCTCCGCCATCGCCTTTCTCCTCATTACTCGTCCCCGCCCGCCCCGCCGCCTCCCCTCCGTCCCCTGCCCAGGCGGGATACATGCCGCGATGTGGCGCGTCATCGAGTCCTTCCGCGAAAAGCTCTTCCCGCACACGGCGCACACGTGGTCCATCATCCTCAAATGCCCACCCAGAATGTGCCTGGCAAAGCTCTTCGCGACGAGCCGCGCGTCGCAGCCGTCCCAGCAGCACGTCTGCAGCTTCGTCTGCGAATTGACGTCCACGCCGTGCACGCGTTTCAGATGGGCGAGAATCTCCGCCTGGGTGGGGTCCATCGGGACACAGTGACGGCGGCGACCGCTTGCGGGGACGGGGACCGGAACGACGGGCGAGACGTCAGTCGTTAGGTCCGTAGGCTGTGTTGCGCGGGTGAAGCGCACGCCGCAGCCTTTCCAACGACAGACGGCAACGCCAGCCGGGTCAGGGGGCGCGGCGTTCCTGCGGGTGTGTATGGGCACCCGCCCTTGAGACGGGCCGGTAGAGGAGGGGCGGGAGGACGATGAGGGGGAAGGAGGTAGATGTGAGGCATTGGCGGGGGGCGGGCGCGAGGTCCCAGAGTGCGATTTTGGGGGCGATTCTGACGCGTTTCTCGCCCTCTTAGGTTCCGCGGGTCGGAAGTGGAGCGGATGATGTAGACGTAAACGATGTTGAAGGAGTGGAAAGTGCGGGCGCGCTCGCGAAGGACCAATGGCGTCGAGTGAGGCGGGGGTCTAACTCGTCAACGGCCTCGGAATCCCAGTCGGAGTCCGCGGGACGAGGCGGCGAGCCGAGTCCGGATGTTGGGGAAGGGGATGGAATGGTGGTTGGATAGGGGCGTAGGTGGGCGGGATTGGTAGATGAGCTGCTTCGGACGGAGAGATGGTCCGTGCTGGCGTCCAACGGAGGAGACGATGCTCGCTCGACCTTCACTGCAATTGGCGGGGCGGCGGGCGACATAGATCTTGAGGGGAAAGAGCAAGGGGGAGTGGACATCGCGTCTATGTAGGGGCGTGGCACCGGTGAATGCAAAATTGGTACCCCTGACCGTTCTTGTGCTATCCTCCTATCTTTCTGTGACGTTGTCGCTGACGACGTTGGCAAAGGCGAGCAGGCCTTTCGAGCGGAGCGGATGGTACGCTCGTCGCGATCTCCACCGCCGTGTGATTGACCGGAGCGCGGGAGCCGGGGGGATATCGATGGTTGATGGGGCGACGATCGCTGAGTGTGTGCGTTCCTAAACGGAGCCGGCGGCGCTGCCGCAGACGACGTCGAAATGGAGGACGACAGTGACGGGGGTGGGGATGGTGTGTTGGGGGGCGAGGAGGCGGCGGGGGAGTGGGCTGGAGGGGGTCCGTGGGGGTCGTGCGACAGCCAATTAGTCGACGACAATTTTATGGCGTGTGGCGGGGAGCAGGAGGTTCGGTCACGGGCGTCCGATTGGGGTGATGCCGCAGCGCCTGCGCCAGCGGACAAAGAACCTTTGATGCGCTCCCCCGTTGAGGGCGAGGACAGAGCATCGGCTGCAGCGGAGACGGGGCATATGCGAGGGAAGAGGGCCATCCGGGCGGGGTGTGCGTCGGACACGCCAACAGGCGGGACGTGGAAGCTACCGAGCCCGACGTCAGTCAACGCGGCGCCAATAGCGTTCGCCACAGAACAAACATACCTGGCCACCGCGCGCTGAGAGTCGACGGAAGAGCGCGCGGAATCGCTGCTGTGCTAGTGTCAGACAATTTTTTGACGTTTGAAAACAGATCAGGACGCACCCAGACTCGCTACCTTGCATAGTCTTTTACCGCGACGGGGAAACGAGTGGTGAGATTTTCGTGGGGTGTGGCGCGGAAAGTGGGGTGGCTCCGGGAGCGGGATAACAAAGGAGTGCTTTATAGTATACTTTGCCCTGAGCTGTCCGATAGAATATAACAAAGCACAAACGCGGTATGATGGGAACGGGCAATAGAGGGAGGGGAAGGTTCGCGGGGATCAGGAAGAAGGCATGTTTTCAACGTGGTGTGGCTCTGGAAAGTGCCGCTGTGAGGGCACGTTGCTGCCCGATTTTGATCGAAGGCAAAGTCCTCCCTAGGCGGACCCTCCAAGGAACAAGACCCGGCGTCTCGTCACACCCCATCCCGACCACCTCTCACAAGCCAACAGTCTCCGTTATCCCGGCTGATCAGATATCTTTCAGCGATAGAGACCCAGCTGAGCACCGGCGGAAAGGCGCTAGGTCCGGGTCGCGTGGACAAACAATCGGCAGAGAAGAGCACAAGGGAGGGAAAAGAACACGCACCTTGTCCCCGGAAAGGCAGTCCGTACCACCAGATGCCGCTATACGAGTCTTCTCGCTCACAGACTTTAGCCACAGAAAATTGCTCGGGGTTTATTGTCCATAGGTACAGAGCACAAAAAAAAACGGAGAAGAAACATACGTGCCGAATACGCAGTCCTTTCAACCCGATCCACATCCTCCTCTTCAGCTTCCCCAGGCGACGGTTTCGACGATCCGCAGACCAGTATCATCACAAGATTTGGGTCCATGGTTTATCTTTATATGTCGGAGGTATGCGTCGTACCGATTGTACTTCCGTTTGCATCCCAGGTGTCTACACACGAATCGGGCGGGGAGGTGCTTGGTCTGGACGTGCCGAGAGAACACCTCCCGTCTGCACCTTCTTCTTGCACCCGTCCCACGTGCATCCCACGGTCCGCTTTTTGTTGTAGGCGTCACATGCCGCCCATTCGTGATAGCTTTGTATGTGAGGGCGCACCTCCGTGAGGTTCGAGATAGAAATGTTACAAACGGTATCCTCGAGTGTTGGATGCGAGAGGCGGCAAACGAAGGGTCCATCTCCACTGAGCACAGGGGCATTCGGGTCCAGAGGATGGCGAGAGTAACTGCGAGGGCGCGGCTTGACATACCCTCCAGGCGGAGACGATAGCGCAGACGTAAGGGGTTGCGGTAGTAGCGGCGCCGGTGGCTTGAGGGACAAGCGTTCGATGTATTTTGAGACCGTAGTAATCAGCGGAGGCGATGGCGATGACGACGACTTAAAGGACGTCGAAGCGGGAGTGCTGTCGGGATCTTGCTTGGTGCGCATTGTACTGTCGTCGGGATGAAAGCAAGAACTCGGTACGGATTCAGGGGACGAGAACGAGAGAACGTCGTGAACAAAGTCTGCGTGGGGACAGGTTGCCACAGCCCGTATGCGAGGGAAGAGCACGATACCCTCAAAGCCATCGGCTGATGCCATACTTCCAGTGAACAGATCGAATGTCAGCCGCAAAGTGTTCGAAACCAAAGCACGAATAGGCCACACTCACCTAGCCACATGGCGAGTACCCGCACACTGGCGCGATGTGCACGGGTCTGGGAGGAGTGGTATGGGCGTTTGCCGTCTGATGATGACCCGATGAGAAAAGTCGCACCATACAAACGACCCTTGTACTCACCCGGGCTCTTCCTTGCAGATATCCATAGCAAGGTTGTCTATATTCGAGACGGTCATCTTATGATGAGAGCGGATGCGGATATCGATAAGGGTCGAAGGAAGGCAGGGGAGCGGTGGCACGAAACTCACGGCGATCTGAGAGTACTTATATCGTGTGTAGTATGTACGCTTGGGCCCATTGCCACCCCGATGCGCTTTGATTTTCCGGTGCCCTTCGGTTTGCCACCTGTGAGGAAGGAACGATCAACACGCGGCGCAGACCGCCAGCCTCGAGGCAGGTCAAAGCGTCCATACCACCGCTTGACCACCGCATTGTCAGGTCCGACTCTTCCATATCCCCCCGGGTCCCGTTCAGCATTCATTCTTGTGCGAAAAGCGATACGAAGGAGGAAAAAACGCTTCTCGAGGGGGGCGGCCGAGCGGTGGGGTGAGCGAGAACAATACGTAAGGAACATGCATTGTACTCATCTTCTCCTGATGCACTATTTCGCCTTGAAAGAAGTTGTGGGGTGCGTTGACACGAGGGACCAACGTGATTCGTTGTTCTCAGACGCGACGGCATATCCAAACAGAGCGGCTGAATGAGGCGGGGATATGCATGTTGCTTTGAATGCGGACTCTGTGCGGAGCGCTGCCGCGCGTCCACCAGAGATATCGAAAGGGGAGTGTGTAACCCGATTGACGATGCAATTATCCTGCTTCGAAGTCCTCTAGCTAGAGTAAGTATGTGTAATCATGTATCAGTATTTGGGCAGGGCGAGGAGGTGACGAGTCTAGCGACAAGTGACGACTTCGAACTTTGAAGTGTCCGACCTTCTTGCCCGACGAACACGTGGTAAGCGATTTCTCACGGCATCATGATTCATTGGCATCGCTTCCAAAATTCGACAACTTTGCGATACGAAAGCTTGAGAAACAATTGCATGTAACGATTGTAGGGTGAGTATTGTAGTAGAATATATATGTAAGTGTTGTATGGTAGGTGTCTTCATTAAGCTAAAAACCTACTCTAGCAGCCACGAACCAGCCGTGCTCAAAGCCTCAAACAGGACGATACCACCCTAAAAGTACCACAGGCCCCCTGACGATTAGTTCATCCTCTGATCCCTCGCGCGCATTGCTGCAAGCTTCACCCGACGAGGTGACTTCGGAACGTGCATCCTTTTCACATGCGCACCGAGATGCTTAACCCTCTTTTTAGTTGGGTTCCCTGCCCTGCTCCCGGTGCACTTGCCCCACCACTTGCACCTGCCTTTTAGGTCGCGATGGCATGCCTTGATGTGCGCGTCGATGGCGGTGGGCGTAGGTCTGATCAGCATATCACACGGTTTGGGCTTGCGCCAGGACGATGTGCCCGATTTTGGCATCCGGCAAGGAATGCGAGGGTCGCTGTTTTCGGATGGGGTGCCGCTGGACGGGGTGTCGTCGGACGGAGCGTCGTCGGACAGCGTGTCGTCAGAGGGAGTATCGTCGAATAGACTACCTTCAGACGGGGTGTCACCAGATGACGCATCGTCGGACGGATAGTCGTGAAATGGCTCGTCTTCGACGGCCGCGTTGCGGAAGGCAGGCAAGGTAGGCAAGGTAGCGCGTCGCGCGCCACCGACTCTGTATGCCGCACCGCACATTGCGGCAACACTGGGCTGCGCCAGAGCCGTCGCCGGGTCACCAAAACCAAGATACACGGTACCAAAGACGGGGGGCGGTCCAGGTTGCCGTTTCCTGAGACCACCTCGAGGCGCCTGTTCAGTGAAGATGGCTCCCGCCGCAGGCTGAGAGCTAGCCCTAGATATTGATATTCGGTGAGCACATCCGTCGAAAACTATCGTGGGAGAGCGTACCCGAGGGAACGTCGACGTGGCTTCGAAGGCCGCAGGGTAGGATGGGGAGGGCGGCGGTTTCTGCGTTGGCTCCTTTTTTCGGAACGTTATTTTGCTAAGCTTGTCATGGGTGTCTGCCCTGTCAAAATGTTCTTGTCAGTAGTCGTCGGTCATATCAGCCCAGTACGAAGGCATACCAAGTAGGAATGCTAGAACGACGAGAGTTGATAGACATCTCTTTGAGTTTCTCCTCCAGCGGTTTACTGGATGGACAGCAGTGAGCAACTAAGGAAACATGGTTACGGCACGAAGACATACCTAGCATCCTGAACCGGCAGGTGAGCCAGAGAGTTGCTCCTCGAAGAACGCGCCATAGTTCCGGACTGTGACTGTGCAACGTATAATGGATAGATAGAAAGGATAGTCTGGGGAGGAGACGAGAGCCGAGCAAACGAGAAAAAGAGGGACTTGAGTGTAAGATGATGATACTCTCCAGAGTGCACCGACCGTCGTTTATATGTCTTCTCGAGTGGCTCCTCCTTTCATGGACGAAACCTGACCAGCGACAAAGAAATCCTGCCCGCTACGCCACTCCAGTTCCACGAGGAGTCCATACATCTTGAAAATCTAGTGGCACATAAAAAAGAGCGAGAGAGGACGGAGCTGGAAACACTGATCAGCACGACGCGACAAAGGAATGAGAGCGTGCCCTGCGTGGTCGTGGTCGAGTGTCGTGGTTAATGAGACGCTGCCTGGAATGCTCGAGCCGTCAGCTGGAGCTGTGGCATTTCAATATGAAAACACAGTAGCACAAAAAAGGAGAGAACGAACGCGCCAATCGACGCCCAAACAGATATGGAGAAGCATCTCTCCCGGCGGACAGGCCAAGATACGCCACCCCGTTCAACAGCCCTGCAAGCCGTCGACGTCGTCCATCAAAAACGCCCGAACACTCCAGACCAGTACGACACGTCGAAGGGCAGACGAGCAACCCCTGCACCATCGCCCCGTCAAAGACATCCTACCCACCCTGAGCCCGTGTCCGAACCCACATAACGCTCATCATCTCCTCAGTCACGGACACGTCCTCCAAAACGACGCCTATCCTATGTCCGAAGCATCCCCGAGCCCCTGCCTCCCAGAACCAAGCGCCTACCCCCGTCTCCCTATAAAAAGCACCCTCCCCACCCGTCCATCCGAAAGCTCCTTCCACACGCACCCGCGCACCCACGCAAAGAACGCGATGTCCTCGAAGAAGCTTATTCTCGTGATCGGCGCCACAGGCGCGCAAGGTCGCGCTGTCGTTGACAAACTCCTCGCCCCCGCGGGGGATGGTACGCCCTCCCCGTACGCCGTACGCGCACTGACGCGCGACCCCACCAACGCGGCGGCGCAAGCGCTACACGCGCAGGGTGTCCAGCTCGTCCAAGGTGACCGTGCCCTTCCCCCTGTCGTATCGCCGTGTGCGAGCTGACACGCCGAATGGAATGGTGAATGCGTGATGGAATGGGGAATGGGGAATGGGGAAAAATAGGCTCATTCATGGATCTTCCCCGCGTCGCGATGGCGCTCCGAGGCGCGTACGGCGCGTTCGTGAACACGGACGGGTTCAGCGTGAGCGAGGCGAGCGAGATCTGGGCCGGGATTCGGATATTCGAGCTCGCGAGGGAGGCGGGTACGGTGCGGCATTATGTCTGGAGCAGCATCGATTGCCTGTACAAGGTGCGCGTTTCCTCTCATCACCACGTCCATCCTTCTCTCTGCCTTCTCACGCACATGCGCACAGCTCGGCGGGTACGACCCCCAGTACAAAACGGACCACGCAGACGCGAAAGGGCGCGTCGCGGACTGGATCAAGGCGCAGCCGTCGACGCCGACGGAGGATGGGATGTCGTGGACGATCGAGACGACGGTGCCCTACATGGACATGCTCAAACTCGTAAGCCCCTCGCACACCGCCAATTAAAAAAAAACAGGCTCACCGTCCGTTGCCAGCACATGTTCGGGCCGATGCGTATGCGCGCGGACGGGACGTACGTCTTCGCGCTGCCCATAGGGCCCACTGGCCGCGTGCCGCTCCTGTCGCTCTCCGACCTCGGGTTCTTCGCGCGCTACACCTTTGATCATCGTGTCCCCACCTCGGGCCAGGACCTGCACCCGCTCTCAGACATCGTCACCGGTGCCTCCCTCGCGGCGACCTTCACCCTCGTCACCGGCAAACCCGCCGTCTTCGCCCCGCAAACCCTCGACGCGTGGTTTGCCAACTTCCGAGACCCGGACGCGCCGCTCGCCGCGGCGGAGAAGAAGAAGGGGGACGGGTCGACGACGTGGCGGGAGAATTTTTCGGGGTGGTGGGTGACGTATCGGGACGACGTGCTCGCGCCGACGAAGGACCTGGCGTGGAGTCGGCGGGTGCACCCGAACGGACATACGCTCGAGTCTTGGATGAGGGAGAACGAGTACGACGGGAGTTGGGATTTGGGGCTGTTGAAGGGGCCGAGGGACAGGTTGGGAAAGGGAGAGCCTGGTCGGGCGAAGGACGACGTATCGCGCGAGGTTGAGTAAAGCGGTCGTGTATTTGCTTTAGGGATTTGGTATGTACATTGCGTGTGACCTTTAAATCTGAACATAACATGAGATCAACATCGACGAAGAAAACTGGGTAGAGGACTCACGGATCTACGAACCTGTTGGCGTAGGTTGGGCGACGGCCGTGAGAGGAGAGAAAGATTCGGCAAATGCCGTATGACACCGCCCCTGGCCTTTGCGTCGACGTCGTTTGTATCTGTCCTCTTCCCCGTCCTCCTCTGTGCCCTAACACTCACCCGTCTCTTCTACTCGCCATGTCTCTCCCCAAAGTACGCATCTGCCTCACCTCCGATTCCAGTGCCGTTGAAACTGACGACATCCACGCCATCCCAGCGAATCATCAAAGTGGGTTTCACAGCGGGGCCTTCTCGAAACCCGATCTGAGCCACCGTGCTGACCTTCGACCGACGAAATGTGCAGGAAACGGAACGGCTGGTGGCCGACCCCGCTCCAGGTATCTCTGCCGCGCCGCACGACGACAACTTGCGGTATTTCGACGTCACGATCCAGGGCCCAGACGGTAGTCCCTTCCATAGTGCGTGCTCTCTCTTCTTCCCGCCCAGATCGCTGAACTTTCACAGATGGAGTGTTCAGATTGGAGCTGTTCTTGCCGGAGGAGTATCCGATGGCCCCGCCAAAGGTGCGGTTCCTGACGAAGATCTACCACCCTAACATCGGTGCGCATACTCCCCCACCTTCGATCTCGCGTTATTGCTCATCGTGCGACAGACAAACTGGGCCGCATCTGCCTCGACATCCTCAAAGGTGCGTCGTGGCCCCTCCGATCAGCGTCCCGCTGACGTCGTCTTCTCTCCCTCCTCGGATCCACACCACATCTCGCGCCTGGAACAGACAAGTGGTCTCCCGCGCTGCAGATCCGGACGGTGCTGCTCTCGGTGCAAGCGTTGCTAAGCTCTCCAAACCCGGACGACCCGCTGGCGACCGACGTGGCGAAGCACTACAAGGAGGACGAGAACGACGCGCAGCGGGTGAGCCGGGAGTGGACAGAGAAGTACGCGTCGGGGTGAGGGGCGGCCTGCGCTGTTGGGATGGCGGCGACGTCGACGACGAGTGTATGTTAGAAGAACAGAAGGGAAGGGCGTGCAGTGCACTGGGGATGCACGGTTCTTTGTTGTACGTATACTCATGCTATATCAGGGGGGAAGTTCAAAGGCGTTTGTTACGTTGTCTCCAGCGAGAAAAAAAGGAAAGTCGGGTGTCCTCGGCGCCGACCTCGACCTAGATGGCCGTCCGCGCTCTCACTGGCAGTGGCTCTTCCGGTGCTCTGATAGGTCGATGCCCTTTCCCTGCAGTCGAGACTCGAGACCACGCATTGCCGTCCTCGACTCTGCCTCTCACCACCATGCACTTTTTCCACCTCCCCCCCAACGACGACGTCTTCCACATCATCGCCCTTGAGCTTTGCCAACGCCGGGACGATGCCGATACCATGTGTGATGGCCACGCAGTCGAGGCTACGACGTCCCTCGTCCGCCTTGCGAGCGCATCCCGCTCTCTGCACGCGATCGTGCTGCCCCTCGACTTCAAGCACGTCTGCTCGCCGCACGAGCACAAATCTGGCGATGTCCGCGGCCTCCACTTCTTCCCGGACATGCTGTGGCTGTACTTTCGGTGAGTGCCATCAGGAAACTTACCCCCTAGTTATTGAAGGTAATTAACTGTGATTGCGCTCAATTACCATCAATTACCGTCAATTACTGGAAGTTGGTAATTACCTAGTCTCCCGTCGCTGACCTAACCAGAAGATAGTCGTTCTGGTTTAAGGTCTGCTTCGAATTTAGGAGCCTTGGCTGAGTGCCTCCAAAAAGGAAATACCTTACATTCCATCTCACTTCGCCCTCAACCGTGCCTTGCTGGAAAATCATCATGTTTACGTAGTGTGTAATACATCCTTGGTCAGAGCAGCCTAGTACTAGAGATCGAGAAGTTGATAAAAGAACCCTTGAAAATCTCCTTCGCACGACGAGTCGACAAGATTCAAGCCCGAGGCCTGCGAGAATGGCGACATTCATTATTGAGGTCTAAATCTACACTTGACAGAAAATCTCCTAGCTAACATTGAGTCTGTCGGGTCTCACGCACACCATGCCGAAGTAGCTCATTGCTTCTCGAACACCCTGGATGCAAAGCAGATTAAATACTGCGCCCCCTCTTTTTCAACGTGGGTGTACAACCTCATTCTCGACGAGGTTGACCTTGAGGTATGCGAGGCTTGTGCGCTCCGCAACTTCGCGTCCGTGCAAGCGGTGGGACGAGACAAACTGAACCTGCAGGATCTTCATCTGGGAATGGAAACCTTGCTCCTGAGGCTGAAGCGAACCCCGTCACAGCTGACTCTGGCGCACTATCTGAAGACTGACGATGCACCTGGTGAGACATGTATGGATGTTGATTTGCCACCAGAGATGGCGAATGTGGTGAACGGTACACCCTTCACACGTGAGAGCTAGTAAACTATACCAACCAGCGGCGGACACGCACCTTTTCAAGCTCAACCCCCTCGCATGAAGGACTGTCTGAGTCTTTGTTGATCAAACACCAAGGACAGTCCAGTAAGACTTAGGACGACACACGACGCGTATGGTCATGTGATGATTATATGATGAGCTATCTTTTACGCAAGGGCAGGATGAAGTACATGAGGGCCAGACTGGACCTGGCTGCAGATTTCCTTTTTGGAGGCACCCAGCTAAGGCTCCTAAATTCAAAGAGGACTAGTAATTACCTAGACTCGTTCCTAGTCTGCTCGCATGACACATGCTTAAATAAGAGGGGACACAAGTTCTGCGAGCAGACTGGGACACAATGTCATCTTTTTGGCATGGTGTGCATTTCCCTGCCAAATCAGACAGCCACTCTTCTCTTCGAAAACGGCCTGCCTCTCAAAAAAAAAGTTTGCAGGGTGTTGTGTTCAGAGTGTTTTTTTTTTGAGGAGCTCTTTCAGATGGGTGTAATGATATCTGGACGGTTTTTTCCGCAAAAAATGAACCTCACTACAAAATCTATCACAAACAGAAAGAAATCAATTGGTAGTACTCTTCAATACATCAGGAAAACTCCTGGTACTTGAGCCATACTTGAACTTGATAGAAGAACTTGGACTTGGAGAGGACAGGACTTGGACTAGAAGAAAAAAACTTGGTAACTTGGTAAAACAGAAGGACCTTGGAAGTGTACTTGGGTAGTGTCATGAACGCTACTGTATCGGGGATCTCGGGCACCTCGGGAATCTCAGGGATATTATCCCAACTCATTTTCATTTTCATTTCTATCTGACAACTCATCACTTAGTCACACTCCACTACTCCGCTCCGGACCCGGCTTATCTTTATTGTTTCACTTACAAATCCTACTGCACATTACATTATAATACTGCACATTACATCATAGTACTGCGCATGATGTCATATCGCGCCGGACCCCATCAGGAAAACTCCCGGTACTTGACAGTCACTTGGGGTCCTTGGGCAAGAACCCCAAGGCCCCAAGTACCCAGTAACATGTACCTTGGCCAAGCCGGGCCACTTACTGGCCCAAGTACATATCTACTTGCCCAAGGTGTCCAAGGCCAGCCTCAAGGAGCCTCAAGTCACTCACCAAGTATACCCAGTTCAAGTTCAAGTACTCTCAAGCCAGGTCAAGGATTTATCCCAGGGGGGCCAGGATTCTGAAAGCTTCACTCAAGGACACATTATTCAGACATGCTATTTTCATAAATCATATGTTTATTGGATTCTACTGAGTACTATCAATAAATTACAACTATGACTAGGCATCACAACTATTCTGTGTACAGTAATAGATAGCATCATGGATAAGCGGGAAGAAGGGGGAAGACCAGAGCATGCAAATTAGAGAGCAAGATGTCAGTGCGGAAAGTAAAAGGAGCAGAGTTATGGCATATACAAAGCCAAGAGACATGGTCATAGGCCTCAAGGGCGACGGGGGCATCAGCAACGAGAGTGATGGAGGTATAGGTGTTGAAGGCAACGAGCTTGCCCATGTCCTAGCGGCCCGAGCAAGGCACGGGCATGATCCTTCAAAGAACAAGTCAGAGGCGAGGACACATGAGTGAGGGGCAGGAGGGAGAGGGGGAAGGAACACACTGGCGCGAGTGTTAGGTGATGGCGGTTGGATTTGATGAGGGAGCAGTGGTTGGAGGTGACGTGGTTGTAGACGTTAGGCACGATGGGGGCAGAGAGGCACAGACACAAATAGGCAGGGACACAGGTCTGCCGACCCGTGGCGGGTCACGGGTACGGGTGCGGGTCGGCCTGTCGAAACCCAGGGCCTCCCGCGGGTACCTGCGCTGACCCGTCCGGTTTTCTGGCCCATTTTTGGAGCTTCTTTTTGCTTATTTTGCTTATTCCGACTCTTATATAGTTAATTCAACTCAGTTCAATTGTATTTTGTACAAAAGAAACCCCCAAATGTAAGGAAAAGTTATTTGGTAGGGTTAGGGTTAGCTGGTAGAAAAGCAAAAGCACAGCAATGTAGGTAGCAAAAGGGGTACAAGAAAAAAAAAGGGGGGCACCGCATCACGAGCGCCGAGCGGCGACTCACGAGCAGCGGCGGTGGTGGGGTTGCAAAGGAAGGGGGAGCATGCGCAGCAGGGGGAGTGCACGTGGCGGCGGCGGCGGCGGCGGGGCGGGTGGTGAGGCTGTTGCGAGCGGCGGGGTGTTGCGAGCGGTGGTGGGTGATGAGGGTGGATGGGTAGACGACGGCGGCGGGTGGACCATGGATGACGGCAGCGGGCGGATGACGGCAGTGGGTGGATGACGATGGCGGATGACGGCGGGTGGGTGACAGTGGGTGGACGACGGCGGGTGGGCGACGGCGGCGGATGGACGATGGCGGGTGGGCGACGGTGGCGGGTAGACGGCGGCGGATGGTGTGCAGGTTGTGTGGGGGTGCGGGTGTGGGCCGTGAGTATTGGTGGTAGATGGGTGCGGGTTTCCCGCGGGAGTACCCGTGTCCCTCCCTAGGTTCATCCATAGGGTCAATGTTTGGGGGAAGCACAGAATATATTGCTATATATACTAGTATCCTAACTACTACACCCAGTCACCCAGGCACACGAATCCAGATATATCTCCTGGATGGTGCCATGGGTCTGAAAGAAATGAAGATATCAGATAAAGTCGGAGATGTGATCGTGAGAGGCAGACAGTGTAGGGTATTGGATGGCAGGAGAGGAAGGTGTTTCTCCGTGTCGGATGGTGGGACCTTTAGGCCCTGCTGGTATGTGACAGAGTGGCGTCAGTCGTGGACTCGGACCCATACCCAGATGTGCATGGACCTGTTGCTGATTTGGCAAGTGACAGAGTGGTGTCGGTCACAAACTGACATCTGGCGCTTGGGCCCCGGACTTGGTGTGTGAACGGAGTGGCGTCAGTCGCGGACTCGGTCATTAGTGGGGGGGGGGGGCGTTGGGATGTGACGGAGTGGTGTCGGTTGCAGACACAGAAATGGTAGCAAAGTGGTAGTTCATCGGGCTCGGCTTTGAAAGAATGGGATAAGACGGAGGCAGAGGAGGGGGGGGGAATGTGAACGTACATTTTTACAACTTGTACACTGTGTTCTCCAGGTCTAGATGCCACCCTCAGATGCCACCACTCTCGGATCATCAGTGCTATAGTAAATATGATATCAGTGGGAGACAGCTAGGAAGGGTGTAGCGGGCGCACCTTCGATAGCCTCCAGAACTGCTGTCCTCATCTCCTGTGGATGGTATAACCTGTTCATCTACCTGGATTTAGAGAGGAGGGGGTGGCCAGGTGGTGCCCTGTTGGTGATGAGTCCGTTGTGACGTGGCCGCTTTCCTGGGGGATGGAGGGCTGACATTACGAAGCTACAAGCATTAACGATAATGATTTAAGGGGGCTCATGGGGCTAACGAGGACATAAAAAACCTAAGAACTGGGGGTGTGGTGTCAGGTGGCAAGATGAGGTTGAAGCCAAAAATGGTAATGCATTGGGACCGTGTGAATTCCGACTGGACCGACCAGTAATGTGATATGCACTCTGCTAAGCGAAATACTCTAAGTTCCCAGTTCTTCCCCACCCTTCCACACACAGAATGACACAAGCAGAACCATTGATACAATTACTTTGGGGAATCAAGTCATATATCTACATTACCATTATATACACATGACAACCCTGCCACAGACACACAAAGTCATCCTCAACCTCCAAACCATCCGACATGTCCAAGACATCTGAGACATCTGAAACATCCGAAGCATCCGACGCATCCGAGACACCAAAAAAACCATAACCCAAGAGATATATTACACTGTGTTAAAAGGTCAGAAGCAACTATACCTAGAACAATGGAAGACCTACACAAGAAGGTAGACTAGGAGTCTACTTGCTAGGCCTGGCCGCAGACTCGTTATTGCCACTCGGATGCTTGTCCTCGGATGCGCAAAGCTGTCAAGAACGACCGACTAAGGAATGCATCCAATAGCCTTCTAAGTCACGACACAGGCAGTGGCTCAAGGGAAGGGGAGATCAGGGGAAAAAGGGAGAACAGTACATTGCACTCTAAGCCGGTAAAGACTAGGAGGAAAGACTAAAGAACTAGATACATGCAGGCCAGTTATATATACTAGGGAGGGGATGTGCACGGGCACATCAGCGATGCCATCAAAGGGGATTGATCCACAGGTGTGGGATCAGATAGCGCAAGAAAGCAAGGAAAAAGCAGAGCAAAAGGGCGAACCGTGACAGAAGCAGCGCTTCAAGCCATGTGCTCACCTCAAGTACCTTCTCCGCATCCTTCTTGAGCTCCCCGCACTGCACCTCCAGGGCCTTGACAACTTTGAGAAGCTCCAGGTTTTGCTTGTGGATATCCGAGATGTGGGCCATGACCACGGTGTTTGCATCCTGGACCACACCCTCAAATTTGATCTGAGTGAACTTGATCTGCCCCTTGATGGAGATGCAGAACTCGTCCAGGGACTCGACCACAATACCATGCAACAAACTCCTCTTCCGGAGGGCCGCAGGTCCGACACGTTTCTTCCCTGGATCTCCAGTTTCACAGTCAGTATCCGCAACCTCCCGGTAGGAAATGGAAGACCTACCGTCGCTCCCAATGTTGAGGTTGGCCTTCTCCTTCCCTTTCGGCTCCTTGACAGTCCCCCTGCTAGACGAACCTTCACCGGCGGACGAGCTTGCCTTCGAGGCCGCAGCACCACTCGGACCTCTCCTCAGACCTCCCTTCCCAGCATCCTTCACAACCTTCCCGTCCAGAATGTACTTCTCGAGACATCTGGCTCGGCTCTGCTTCACCAAGGTCAGGTATGCGGCTCTTGTGGTTGCCGTCCCCTTCGAGTGGTGGCTGCACGTTGACTTTTTGTCGTAGCAGCGGAGGTACGTGTCCCCCTTGGGCTTGGCCCAGCACGCCGCGTGTGCCTTTCCGCACTGAGTGCAATCAACCTATGAAATCACGATAAGTCATTAGTCCATACGAAAGGGAAGGGCCATGCACCATGTTCGGCCAGTACTCGCCATCTGAGGAGTACAAGATGGAAACCTCGTTAGCCTCTGTGGCCGCCGGACCCTCTAGACTCTGCAGACCCTCCGGACCCTCACCAACTGCTCCTCCCTCGCCCCTGCCCTCTTCGCGATCGCGACACTCCTCTCCATTGCCGTCATTGCCGACCTTGTGAAGCTGATCAACCTCCCCCTCCTCATCATCAAGATCCACATCGTTGTCGTCGACCACCATGCTAAACTCCATGGGCACGAAAGCCATGTTGTCAATATCCATTGCATTGTCTGGCACTGTGTCCTGCACCACCGGCTCCTCCTGCAACACCAGCTCTTGGGAGCCAAACAAAGGGAGGTCGAAGGCGGGAAGGGTTTCTTCGTCCGAGTCTTTGTCCGGGTCTTCGTCCACGGAGCCACTAGACACTCTGGGGAGGACATCCGCCAGAGCGTCAAGGTCTGCATCCGGTTCGGCGTTGCACCTCCCATCCGGCATGCCCTTCTTGTAGTTGGGATGGGGGGGTGTGAAGGACCGAGGAATAGGGTTTGCATCGGGTATGAATAAATCTAAAGAAATCAGAAGGGAAGTTAGCAGTTAGTGTTGGGGTTAATGCATAACCACGCACTTCGGCCTCCCACCATCAGCTCCTAAGCGGAGGAACCCCGTCTGTACCTTCGACCTCTCGCATCCACACCGCTGTGTTCTTCCGCATACAGAGTTCATCATCTTGGAGCAACAGGATCCGCGCCCAGAATGACATGTATCCTAGAGGCGGATCCTGACCGATCTTGGCCTCCACACAGTAGGCCTTCCGCGCCCATCCCTGAAGCCACACAATAGTTAGCAGTATAGCGGATATACAGGGACTACGACACACAAATTCGACCACAAAACAGTCCCACCAGACACCCCTCAGAAGACGACCAGACAGAATCTTCGCCTTGAGGTACAGCCGTGCGTGACGGAGGCGGATTTTGTGTTGACGCGCGTCCAGGTAAATTTCATGCTTGACCGTGCTCATTTTGCAGCTTGTGCGGGGCGAACAGGCGACTTTGAGTGATGGGATTGGGGGAGGTGGTGGTGGTAGGAAGGAAGAGAGATGCGGAGACTGAGGAGGTGACACTGTGATGCGACATTGCACAATGGACAATGTGGACAGGTCACGTGACCACACAAAAACGATGTGTAATCGCACAAGTCGTGTCTCTCTCTCTTTCTGTCTTCATCTTCCATCCCACTCGCAATACCCCTCATCTGACATGTCTTCAACTTCTGCCGTGCACTCAGGTCCTATTGACGTCAATAACTACATATTCTCGCATGACTTCCGCAAACTGGAAACCCGGCTCCTATGTGCTATTGACACCTTGCAGACCACACCCAGACGGGTGAATGTGAAGTGGTGGAACCTGTTCAAACGGACATTGGTGTGTAATTCCCTTTCTCCTTTTCATTTGAAAATAACACATCACACTCACAGCAACATCTCATCGACACATACATTGTCGAGGCCCGGCAGCTTGGAGTCACCGAGTATCCACAGAGCATCTCATCGTTACTTTGGTGCCAAGTCATAGTCGACAGGCGTGACAGTCGCAGTCGCAACAGTGATGGTGCTGATGAGTTGACGGGATGGGACTGGCGTTCGGAGGCGGAAAAAACCGGCCATAAAAGTGAGTCCCACATCCCTCACCTACCATCCGAGGCTTCATCCGAGCCTCCGCAGGATTTTGGGTCCAAAACATCATTCAGGATGAACCCGCATCCGAGGTCTCTCACGACTTGGATAATCCGACGTGGTGGACAAATGAGGTACGCATCACCACTAGTATACATCGAGGTTGTCTAGCTAACCATGGTTCAGAGAAAGTGCCACAGATGCATGGCCCACAACCTCGGATGCTGGAACATGGGAAATGTCCGGTCCTATGTCCTCTGCATTTGGGTGGAGATAGAGTGCTCCCACAAGACCAAGGCCACAACAAGAACAACCAAATCCTCATGGGTCCATCTTTGTAAGCGTGATGAGGCTGGTCTTCAGCGTCGCATCCGTCCGCCGGCCCCGGTCATCCCCCCCCTCGGTTGCAACCACACCCCCTCCAACCCCCCCTCCACCCCCTCAATCTGATGCCAGGCCTGTGCGTGCCCGGCCAGAACGGCAGGCCGCCAAGGTTGCCGCACAGCTCCTTGTGAAGCAGGATGAGGCCCTCAGTGATGACGACTATCCTGATGAGGCAAGATATCAGGTAGAGTATCCCTCGGACCCGGACCCGGATGAAGATCATATGTTCGACTTTTCGTGGTTCGCCCCCCCAGACCCAATCTAACACTCTCAATTAGCGGAGCTCAATACTGGCATCGACCACTTCCTCAAGATACTGACTGTTGAAGATAGTAATGCGGACGATCTCTACCTTCAACTACATTATGTAATATGTGACGGAAAGGAACGGAAGGTTCTGGGAAGAACCGGAACAATATGGAATCAGCTGTGCGAGGCTGTGTGGAGCATGTGATTCTTACTGTATGCTTTCACATGAAAGCTGTGGTGGATGACTGAGCGCACTTTTGGCGCTGATTAATTATGCTATACTATGGCACCACTTTCTTACGGCTTTTATGATTGGCTCTTATGGCACAGTGGTTTGGGTATATAAGGCTCTCGTATTTCGTCCTGCCTCCTCACTCGAAGTATCCCTTCGACTGAGGTGAGCAAACCTTTATACCTTCTACTTATTTCTCTCTGGCTTACATACCTTACTATAGCGTCTCACTGACTTGGATAAGGTATAATATATAACTTGAAGTATCCCTTCGACTGAGTGTCTCACTGACTTGGATAATGTCAGAAACACAGTTTATGAGACCGATGGAGCCGCCTAAGTCACGACAATGAGAGGAGCAAGAGAGAACAGATTGATTCGAGAGTGTCAGGCCTAGGGTAGTGCAACGTGCGCTACAGTACCGTATGACGAGATGGACAGTCTAAGGAAAAGGGAAAAGAGATACTGTCCTTATATACAAGTGGGAACGATGATGCGATGTGATGCGATAGTGGTGCGAGCGGGGAGAACAATAAGAAAGGAGTCATGGGGCGGAGGACGGAAGTCCGGAGCAGTGATGTCATAGATAAGAATGCAGAACCCCGTTCGGAAGTCTGGGCAATGACGTCATTGGAGCATGTGATGCGAAGGAAAGTCATGTGCTGTGACACGTCGCGTGTACAAGGTCTGCAAATGAAGAGAGAAATGGAGCGATCTGTGACATTACCCCCCCTTTAAGACGTGTTTTCGCCTGGAGCGCAATGTCATCTGCAAGGGTGGATGCGAGAAAATCGTCGAAGGAGATGCCGAGGGAACGCACAGGGTGGGGCGCATTTGGATGGCGCTTGTGGAAGGCGTCAATCATATCGGTAACCTTTGAGAGCGACAAACACGGGAGCCAGGTATTTTCGGAGTCGGGATAGCCGGCCCACTTGACGAGGTACTGAATACCTTTCTTGTTACGAGTTGGCTTGGAGTCGACAATATCTTCAATGTCATATTCTTCTTCATCGTCAATGAGGTCTGGTGGCGGCTGTTCGTAATTTGGCCCGTGAGCGGCTGTCTCCTTGTACGCGGTGAGCAATGAGGCATGGAAGACTGGATGGATTCGCCACGTCTTCGGCAGCTTCAGGCGGTAGTTGACTGGGCTGATGACGTCAATGATCTCGAAGGGTCCAAATCGTTTGGCAGCGAGCTTAGCTTTCGGTCTCGTTGTCTTCAGATTCTTGCCTTCTAGCCATACTTTGTCTCCGACGGCAAACTGCGTTGATTTGCTGACCGTGTCGCCATTGTAGTGCTTCATCAAGTCTGATGCGAGGGCGAGGCTGGCCTTGATCTCCTGTCGGACTTCTTCAAGTTGACAGAGGCGTTCTTCAACTGCAGGGACCTTTGAGGACGGGTTTACAGATGGGTACATCTTTGGGAGGAAACCGTAGAGGACTTCAAAGGGAGCCTTTCCAGTAGCTGCATGGGTGCAAGAGTTATGAGAAAACTCGAAGAAGGGCAACCACTTCACCCAGTCATCTTGTCGGTAGTTGCAGAATACTCGCAGGAACTGTTCGAGGTTCTGGTTGTCCTTGGTTTTGCAGTCGCGGATACGTCGTCGGAGTTCGACATTGCCGAGGGAGGTTACTGCTCCTGGCCTTGTTGCGCGTACCTGGAAGTACTTGGGGTCAAGCAAGACACGCTCCTTGTTGTCATTTTCAACACCATCCTTGTGATTGGGTCATCGAGACATTGGGTCCGGGCGATGGGATACTCCTGGTTTGTGAACGAGCGAGAAGTCAAATTGAGTGAGGAATAGAGCCCAACGTGCCTGTTGGCGGCTCAGCTTCTGTGCCGTCTTGAAGTGCTCCAGATTCTTGTGATTTGTCCAGATTTCGACGGTGTCGGGGGCGCCTTCGAGGTAGTGGCGCCAGGCTTCGAGCGCACGGATAATCGCAAGTAGCTCCTTGTTGTTACAACTCCGATAAGGTATCTCATTTCCCTTACCTTATTCGGAAGGACGTCGCTAAACGACGGATTACGACTGTGCCCCAGTTCGTAACCGTCTCAACGACGCGACCACGATGGTGCCACAGATTGTCACCGTCTCAACGGCATAGCCACAACGGTGCCGCAGATTGTCACCGTCTCAACGGCATAGCCACAACGGTGCCACAGTCTCGTTCCCGTAGATACTTGATACAACCGTCGCTCAATGTACATATGTTTACTCAACCTCCTTTCTTATAAAAGGAGGCTCAACGAACAAGCTATTCCCCAGCTCGTTCTCTTTGTAAATACAGGACTGTTCTAAATAGAACCTCCTCTTAAAGCTATTAAAGAGAACCCAAAGTAACTAAGTCGAAAGCTAGCCTAAGTCTTCCGTGAAGACTTACTACCTCGCTTATCGACCTCAACCTTCGTATAACTGAGACGTCTGGATCACCTGATCCCACTTCTCACACACACGAGTACTGTAGCCTGAGCCGCTTGTCACGTGATAAGGACCATCCTTAACACTAGAACGAGCTCTCCTCTACATTAGCTCACCCTACAGTTTGGCGCAGAGCGTCAAACGAAACACCCACCACGGAGTCAGCGGAACAACCCGCTGAAAAAAGACCATCAGATTTTGAGATCCCCCAGCTCCAATCAAACTGCAGTCGAGAATTCCCCAACGGAAACGAAGATCATCGCTGGACATTTGATCCCTATAATCTCATTTTTTACTACGACGGAGCCCTCATCGCAAAGGAAAGCAAAGGGACATACGTATACCAGTGGAACCCACCCATATACAGATACAACCTTCCCCCAGCAGCAGAATACTACAAAGATAGATCCAAAAGAGAAAAGGAAGACGGAAGCTACGACAACTCACATTGGAAGCGCCCAGATTATTCAAGACCTCATATCGGGCCCCTCTCATCAGAAGAACTCTGGAAACACCCGGACGCACAGAAAGTCGAAGAGAAGCCTTACACCGGGAATATTAAGGACTACTGGGAATTTGATCCAGATACCGACACAGCCGATACGACAACCGAACCACAGAACCCTCAAACCGAACTCCAGCATCCTCAAGAATCCGCAACAGCTGCACCGCCTCCAGAGGAAACCACACCAGAACCTAAGAGAACTATATCAAGCCCCCAAATTAAGTCCGATCCCGGAGGAAGTAGAGAACGCAGCCCATCGAGCACAGCAGAAATGGAAGAATGTACAGAGAACCCAACAAGATCCCCATCACCTGACGACATCTTCGGAACCACAAGAGGAAGAAAAGGAAATCTGTTCGGAAAACCCGAAAACATCACAGCAATGGGAGACACTACCACCTCGATACCCAACCCCGCCACTGCACCTGACAATGTCCCCCTTAGAGAGACTAATGTACCGCGCCAGACGCCTGCAACTCCAACACCAGCCGATCCCGCAAAACCGAGACATGAGACTCGATTCCCCATAGGAATTGGAATAGCCGAACCAATAAGATGGAGAACGCTATCACCGCGATCACCATCACCATCCAACAGATCGATCGATGATAAGAATGGAAAAGAAGTTCAAGACTACGTCTTTGGAAGAGGAGCAACCACGGACCTTCCGAAAGAATCAAAGCACCCACCAGGGAATTCCCCACCAGGAGGAACAGGAACAATCGGATCAAAACCCGATGACAAGGACAAAGGATTCAAACTAAACGCACTAGGAGTATACGACGGAAGAGACTGGGCAAAAGCAGCAAAGTTCATAGAACAATGCGTACTTCGCTTCATACCATTTCCCAACGCGTATGCGGCCAACATGCATAAGATAACCTTTGTACTCTCACATCTCACCGATGGACCGGCCCTCCACTGGGCGTCCCTTTTAATAAGCAAGATCGACAAGATACGAGATCGTGGTCTAGATCCAGAAGTATACCTTCCATGGACGGCATTCCGCGACTACTTCTTAGAAACCTTCGGAGAAATAGACCCAGGAAGAGACGCTAGATTCAACATACAGCACCTAGAGCAAGGCACCATGGAAACCAAAGATTATATTACAATCTTCAGGGACTACGCCATGGAAGCTGGTTACGATCATAAAGCACTGATCGACCAATTCAAGAGAGGACTGTGCAATGATATCGTAGTCGAGATCCTCAAGAGAGACCACATCTCGAACGATATTGACGAATGGTATGAACTCGCATTACGCATTGACAATAACTGGCGAGAAGCTCAAGTGTTCCAACGACATTACACGAGACCAATGAACCCGACGAGTGACCTCACACTCCTGTACAAGAAACCACAGACATACGTTCCATTCAGAAGGGGAAACGGAAATAAAGGAAACACTACAACCGCCAGAGTCGCTCAAACAGGAAATAACAGCCGAAACTTCAGACGCCTCACCCCGCAAGAACGCACAGAACTCCAGAAATCAGGATCATGCTTCTACTGCCGAAAACCAGGACACATCTCCAGGAACTGCCCAGAGAAATGTACCCAAACTACGATCAACGCACAAACGGCAAATCTAACATCGGAGGAATCTCCGATTGATCAGATCACCAAACTTGTGAACAAGATGGACAGCGAAATGTTTGCACGCACTGCCAACATTTTCAAGAACAATCAGGATTTTTAAATCGTCCTTCAAACGCGGCTGTTGAAAGGACACAGACAATGAACTTTTCAAGTCAATCTCCTGTGCAGGAAACAGAAGATGACGTAAATAGAACAGTGTATATAAGGTCATACCAAGACGGAGCAGCACACGCTCCATCAATTCATATACCTGTTATGTTTTATGGAAAGTTCCGTAAGGCCGCAGCAAAAGCGCTACTGGATAGTGGAGCAAGCAGCACCCTGATCCATCCAGATTTCGTACAAAAACACAAGATGAATCTGATCCAACTTAAGAAGCCGATACCAATATACAACGTTGATGGATCTCGAAACACTCTGGGAGAGATCAAACAGAAAGTATATCTTCCGATGACAATGAAAGGGATCAATGGAGAAATTCACCGAGAAAATTTAGGGCTATTCGTCACAGCCCTGGGAGGAGACGAAGTAATCTTAGGAACCCCTTGGCTCAAAAAATAATCCCAGTATCGATTGGAGAAAGAAACAGATTACACTACAAACATGCCCAGGTACGTGCTCCATCACAAGTAAAAGGATGACCGTCCAAGGAAAAGACGAATCCTTTCTACAACCATTCGAAGAACGAAAGACAAACCCTCACGCAACAATGGAAGAACAAGAAGATCCTGAATTCGATTCTGATCTCGCCGAGATCAAGATAGTCAGGACGTTCCATGGAAAGACTAACATGGAAACAATACCAGTTGCAGAAGAAACAGACGAACCCGGTATCTGGATAACAGCAAGAGCAACTAAGGCACAAGAACTCGCAGAAAGAGCGGCCCTAGGAGAGAAGAAGAAGACACTCGATGAAATGATTCCGCCCAGCTACAAACAATATCAAAAGGTATTCGAAAAGAAGGCGTCGGAACGCTTTCCAATCAGTAGACCTTGGGATCACGCGATAGACCTAACTGAAGGATGGAAACCTCGGAATTGTAAACTATACCCAATGACAGTACCAGAATGAAAGGAACTGGACACATTTGTAGACGAACATCTACGAAAAGGGTACATCCGAGAATCAAAATCGGAGATATCATTGCCCTTCTTTTTTATCAAGAAGAAAGATGGATCTCTTCGACCAGTACAGGATTATCGCTATCTCAACTCCATCACAGTAAAGAACGAATACCCGATCCCTCTTATCTCGGATCTCATCGACAAATTAAAAGGCGCTAAAATCTTCTCGAAACTCGATCTCCAATGGGGGTATAACAATGTTCGGATCAAAGAAGGAGATCAATGGAAAGCCGCGTTTAAAACAAACAGAGGCCTATTCGAATCAATGGTAATGTTCTTCGGAGTAGCCAACTCACCCGCGACATTCCAAGCAATGATGAACACACTGTTCAAAGAATTAATAGACACAGGAAAGGTAGTAGTATACATGGACAACATATTGATATTCACGGAAACACTCGACAAACATCGAAAACTGATGAAAGAAGCCCTTCAAATTCTGGAACGGAACGATCTATTCCTAAAACCCGAAAAGTGCTTCTTCGAACAATCATCAGTCAAATACCTAGGCGTGATAATCACGCATAACAAGGTACAGATGGACCCGATCAAAGTTCAAGGACTATCTGAATGGCCCACACCGAGAAAAGTAAAAGAAGTTCAATCCTTCCTCGGATTTGGAAATTTCTATAGACGCTTCATCAAAGACTATTCTAAGATTGCAAGACCACTATTCCAACTCACAAAGAAGGACCATGAGTGGAATTGGACAGCCGAATGCGAACATACTTTCGAAAGACTGAAACACGAATTCACGTCGTCCCCCGTCTTGATCATGCCCGACGAAAACAAACCATTCCGCATAGAAAGTGACGCCTCCGACTTCGCATACGGAGCTATTCTATCACAACCAGATGAAACCGAAAGATGGCACCCGGTTGCGTACCTGTCCAAATCACTATCACCTGCGGAACAGAATTACGAGATATACGACAAAGAACTTTTAGGAGTAGTAAAAGCCCTAGAACACTGGCGACACTATCTAGAAGGAGCGAACTACAAGATCGAAATCTGGACAGATCATAAAAATCTAGAATATTTCACAACAGCACAGAAACTTAATCGACGGCAAGCACGATGGAGCCTGTATCTGTCCCGCTTTGACTACACCCTGGTGCACAAACCAGGAAGTACAAATAAAGCGGACGGACTTTCTAGAAGATCAGATCATAAAGAAGATATTCCAGACAACGACAAACGAATCTTACTCCATCCTTCAATATTCAAAGCCAGAGCCACTGGAAGAGGAACAGTTGAAGCAATCGGAGATAAAGAACTTCTCAAAGAACTAAGGAACTTCTCACACCTAGACGAAGAAGTCTGGACAGCACTAGATATGATCAAAAGATCGGGACCACGCACCCTTGCAAAAGGGATCGAAGATTGGAACTTTGAGAATGATTTGATCATCAGAAAAGGAAAGATCTACGTACCACAGAATCTCGAACTTCGACGTACGATCCTAAAATCGCATCATGATCTCCAAACGATTGGACATCCAGGAGAAATGAAAACTCTAGAACTGGTACAAAGAAACTTCTGGTGGCCAAAGATGATTTCCTTCGTAAAAGGCTACATTCAAGGATGCCCCGTATGCCAGTCAACAAAGAATGTCACACATCCGGCAAAACACCCATTACAACCTACAGAAATACCAGAACGACCATGGGAAACGATCACATCAGATTTCATCACAGATCTTCCGATCTCCAATGGATTTGATTCGATCAACGTAGTCGTCGACAGGTTCACCAAAACCGCAGTATTCATACCGTGCCTAAAGACAATCAACGCAGAAGAGACAGCTGATCTTCTGATCGACAACGTATACAGACGATTCGGACTGTGGAAAAGAATGATATCAGACAGAGGTCCTCAATTCGCATCCAAAGTATTCCAATCCATTTGCGAAAGCTTGGGAATTATCTCATCGCTCAGTACGGCATACCATCCCCAAACAGACGGCGAAACAGAAAGAGTGAACCAAGAATTAGAACAATATCTTCGAGCGTTTTGCAACGGAGATCAAACAAATTGGGCAAAACTCTTACCAAAAGCAGAATTTGCACACAATATACGACAACATTCTGCTACGAAAACCTCCCCATTTGAACTCCTACACGGATATCAACCAGTTTTCAACCCGACGATACCGACCGACCCGCGAATACCGACAGCCGAAGAAAGAATAAAGAACTTTAAAAACGCGTGGGATAATGCAGAAGCAAGTCTGGAAATAGCTGCTAAATTGATGAAAATGCAGCACGATCAAACATTCATGCTACGAGATCAGCTCAAACAGGGCGACCAAGTATGGTTAGACGGAAAAAATCTTAACACAGTATACCCAAAAACCAAACTAGCACCAAAATGGTTTGGCCCATTCAAAATCGAAAAAGTTATAGGACCAGTAACCTACCGCCTAGAACTACCGACAAAGTGGAAAATACACCCGGTATTCCACGCAGCACTGTTAATTCCGTTCAAAGAGACAGAACAATACGGCGAAGCTTACGAAAAACCACCTCCGGAACTAGTAAACGATGAAGAACTCTATGAACTAGAAACAATAATAGCCTCAAAATTAGACAAACGGTATTCCGAACCATTACATTACTTCGTAAAATGGAAAGGATACCCTGACTCCGGTAACACATGGGAACCGGCATCTAATCTCGAAGGATCAAAAGCTGCGATCACAGAGTTCCATCGGAATAACCCCAAGGCACCGAAGTTGCCACCACAGCCAATCAGAGATACCAACACAGAAGTTACTGATCGTGAAGAGATCACTGCAACACAGCAAGAGCGAAGGCCAACAAGACGAAAGAAACGCAAGACGAAAGTAAAACATTAGTGAGACTCAACGCCATTCAGGCGAATGCACTGCCAACAAAGGGGGGATAAAAACCCTATGGGTTCAACAAGACAGATCACCAATGTCCACCACCCCAAACGCAGCCAACACTTCCTCTACCAATCCAATCATCTCACCCAACAATGTCGACCGCCTCCGCCTCATCTGCAACAGAGCACACCACACTCAGCAGGAACGCGCCCTCTGCGGAGACTGCTTCATCGCTCGATCAGCAGCAATCCTCGCAATTAAGTCAGTACCTCCTCCGTCTAGGTCAGGACCAGACGGAAGAACAGGGGGTAAGCCGATTAGAAGCACACAAAGGAACCCAGACTAAAGCACCCGAATTCCTCACAGGTGCTAATGCAATCCCCGTGGCCCGGAGCGACGGAAGTCCCACCGCCCGATTCCCCAATACTAGAGAGCCAGATAGCCCGCATGATAGCCGGAGTAGCACTTGAGCAGGCCAGAGAACGGATCGACGACCTCAAGAGGGAGTCAGCCGACGTCCAGAACATCTTGGAGAACCACATCAAGATGCTCGACGGAGAACTCCGCCAGCTGGACTCGAGGTACCTGACGCTCTCAACCGAAATGGAGGAGCAAGAGGTCAAGCTTCTTCGACGATTCCGGAAGCTAGCACAGCGGCTATACTCAATGTCGCAGAACTCCGAAGGTTCCTCACTGAAGTTGGACACCGAGTCAACTGGCTCAACTGGGAAAGACACACCTTCCGTGCCGCCTACGAAGGAGAAATCCTCCGAAGGCGAATGGAAACTACCGGAGTTCCCCATATGTCGTCACGCGACGGCCCTGACATCGACCTCATCTTCCATGGATATCACATCTCCCCGGGATACACTGTTCGACCCGATCCCATCACATCCGCCCTCACCAGACCCCCATTCCTTCCTAACGCCCCTCCACGACCCGTCACCGCTCCCACACCACCAGGATCCCTACCCATCCCCGGCATCACCCAGACTAACCCCATCCAGCCTCCCGTCGCTGGAGACGGAGTACCCGGAGAGCTATCCGGACAGCTATCCGGACAGCCCCTGGCTTCCCCAGAGCCCAGACAACCGACCAGCAATCCACGACCAATACCTAGGACATCTTCTCGGCTGCCCGCGATGCCTAGACCGCCAACTCCATTCCCGGTATCTGCTAGCGACACTCCCATGCCATGGCACGGAGGCCCCCCTGCTTATCCCTCGTTCCTACGCTCGCACCCCGACTACGATCGAGATTCCATCGCCCAGGATCCCCGAATCACCCCACAGCGACGTAAACATGATTCTGTCGACCCCGACGGAAGACCGCTCAAGCGGATCAGAGACGTTGGATTCTCCGATAAGTCGAGCGATGAGGAACTGCAACAAAATCCAGGAGATAATCGAACAAATGATGGAGAACCGCGCTCGCCGGAGACAGGAGCTCAACCTAACAGAAGAGTCGGACAGTTCAGCGGACGAATTGGACAGTTCGGCGGACAAGGCGGAAGAGGTAGCCAAGAATTCCTCGGACCCATGGAGCGACGAGCCGACCACGTGGACGCAAGAGAAGTGGGACGCGATTCCCGCGAAGCCGCGGAAACGCTGCTGGAAATGCGGCGAGCGAGGCCATCTCTGCCGAGATTGTCCCCCGTCGCAAGAACGCTCCCCCTCACTTCCCCCAATCGTGGTCTTGCTATCCCCTCCAACCACGGACTCCTCTTCCTTGCCCTTGCCCGAGCCGTCCGGATATCAGCTACGGTCCAGGAACACTGATGTCCCACCCCCACCTCCGACGTACCGACGCTACCGCCCGCGCCCACAGGCAGCTTCTGGGATTCCTCACGCGACGTGAGAGCCTGACGCACGAAGCCGCCTAACACACCACCGAACAGTGGTTGTACTGGGAGGACGCCATGCTCCGCACTCAGCGGGAACCCCCTTCGCGCTTCAACCACTCCTAGCGCGTCGACGATCTCTTCTGGAAGGAAGAAGATTGGGACTTGCAGGAAGCGGAAGAGTCGAAGGACCACTGGCCGGAGCCTTGGTAAGCGCACGGAGGAACTTTTACCCATCATCATGCACTCGGACTTTCTCTTTCCCCCCATCATCACGTTTTAGCATTCATAGTTACGACACTTCTTGAACTGATCACGGACTGCACCCTCATCCGCACGCATATTTTCCTCGGACTTCTCCACTATACAGACTCCTATCGCTATGAGGAAGGCGAAGCGCCTGATATTCTCCCCGCGACGCGCTGGATGCGTCGCTTGCTTACGACTCGTTTTTTTATGTACGAACCCTCGCTTACGATTGACGGCAATGATTACATCATTGCCCCTCCACATCGTAAGGATAAAAAGGAAAGCCACAAAGACCACAACGTCCTCAGACATCGTCTAACAAACCCACTCGCACCACCCAAACCAACCAAACATGTCTTCTACTCTCGCCTCCTCTTCGCGCAACCTCTCCACCGTCGACTCCACTCCTCCTACCACCCCTCCTCCCTCGCCCGTTCCCTCGCGCACTCCCATGCCCGACCCACGCGACGAAGAACTCCTTCGTCATCTCAAGCAAGTCACGGAACTCCTAAGCTGTCTAGACGTCGCTCGCGCCATGAAGAGGCCGAGAAGCCTCGACGAAGAAGCGCTGCAGGAGTCGAAGCGGAGATGCGGTATCAAAGGAGTCTTCAAGAAGCACGGGCCCCGATTCAGAGACCCCGACGACCCAGTCATGACGGCGAGGATAGGGCATAGGCTAGGGTCTCCCACGATGGACGGGGAGAATATGAAAGTAGTGGGGTCGTGGTTGAAGCGGTAGAATAGAATTCTATCGCCCGATTTCGAACAAACATAAGAAGAGTGAACGTCAAGATAAGAAAAATCAGAAAACACGATGCAGCCCACTCAGTCACCCGATCTCACAATGTTCACTACGACCACTCCACGTTCACTCGTCATTGTCATAAGTGTGATCGTAACACTTACAGTCCTTACTGCCCTCGCATCAATGATCTTCATCCAACGATGGCGTCGACCGAATGAACGTGTTCAAGAAATTCCCATGGAACCCATCCGATTCGCGAATCTACGAGACGTCGATTCTAGAGAGGGGGATAGTGTTACAACTCCGTTAAGGTATTTCATTTTCCCTTACCTTATTCGGAAGGACGTCGCTAAACGACGGATTACGACTGTGCCCCAGTTCGTAACCGTCTCAACGACGCAACCACGACAGTGCCACAGATCGTCACCGTCTCAACGGCATAGCCACGATGGTGCCACAGATCGTCACCGTCTCAACGGCATAGTCACGATGGTGCCACAGTCTCGTCCCCGTAGATACTTGATACAACCGTCGCTCAATGTACATATGTTTACTCGACCTCCTTTCTTATAAAAGGAGGCTCAATGAACGAGCTATTCCCCAGCTCGTTCTCTTTGTAAATACAGGACTGTTCTAAATAGAACCTCCTCTTAAAGCTACTAAAGAGAGCCTAACGTAACTAAGTCGAAAGCTCGCCTAAGTCTTCTGTGAAGACTTACTGCTTCGCTTATCGACTTCAACCTTCGTATAAACCGAGACGTCTGGATCATCCAATCCCACTTCTCATATGCACGAGTACTGTAGCCTGAGCCACTTGTCACGTGATAAGGACCGTCCTTAACAATGTCCCTGATGATATCCTCGGTATCTTTTTCACTGTTGATATTGGTGGGCATATTTCAGGCGGTGGCTATAGGGATAATGAGCTGTAGAAAGACTCTGTGGGACTCCCGCTCAAAGTTGATTGACATGTCTTTGAGCATGGTCGTGACGACTTCCAACGTAGGAATGACGAGATCTGGCATGAAGACGACCTGCGTCAAACAGATCTGGGGGACGGTCGACATCCATGTTGATGACCTTCCTGTTGGATTTGAGCAGGCCTGAGGGCTTGGGTGGCTTGGGGAGGGAGACCAAAACACCGTCCAGGAGAGTCCAGTAGACGAAAGTCGTGACGTGCCCCCTCAAGTGGCCGCTCATCTAGAAAGTGGCGCCGATTGAGGGCTTACAAGTATGTGAGATATGAACAAGCTTGCTGAAAGAAAGGACCATGATTACCATCGTACTTTCTCTTGACACCTCTGGGCAGACCGGGAGTAGTGGCAGCTGGCTGGCCCCTTCAATGTCGAAAAAGCCAGAATGGGGGAATGGACATCACAAGGGAGAGAGGGGGGAGGGTTCGGAAAGGGAAGATGTGGGAGGGTGGGGAGTGATTGAACATGTTTCTGCACCGTGGGTGTCCGTGTAGGTTTATAAGTGGCGGAATGTACTTGAAGGGAGGGTTCATTGGTAAAGGAGGCTTTCTCCTTGTCCATGGCGGCAAAATTCGTAGGAATACCAAACAAACAGAAATATTATCCATGGGACATTGACACCCGATGGGCGCTCTTGAGTGAGAAACAAAGGAAAAGAGTGGGAGGGGACATGCTCTTACAGATCGTCACTTTGGTTCACGACTCAAAGAGGAACATAGTAAACGTGTTTCACGATTGCGCTTTTGCGAGGAAAAATTGCAAAGGAGAGTGGCTTTCACGTATAGATACATCGTATAATAGATATCTAAAGAGGGATCAGTGTTAAACGAGGACAGGTAAAATTGAGGGTCAATGAGAAATGCACCTAGAAGGAGTGGCTGTTAGGGATCGGTCCAGCGACTAGCAGATCACCCAAGTCACCCAAAGAGAGAGAGAAAGGAGGATAGATTGGCAGGAGAGGGTCCAAGTCCAGGCGTAGGGCCGAAGCAGTACGTGGGGAACGAAGAGGATGATCTAAGGAAAAGGGAAACAGAGGAGAGCCTTATATATGTACAAGATCGATGATGCGAGAATGGTGCGAGCGGGAGAGAACAATAAGGAAAAGGAAGGGGGAGGATGTGGTCCGGAGCAATGATATCATAGATGGAAAGATAAGAGGAGTCAGGCTGACGATGTCATGTGATGGGAAATGTAATCATGTGACTGAACACGATGCAACGAAAAGGGAAAGGATTGAGGCAATCTGTGACATTACCCCCTCTTTAAGGCGCGCTTTCGCCAGGAGCGCAAGTTCATCGTCCATCGTGGATGCAAGAAATTTGGCCTGGGTCAGACCCAATGATTTTAGTGATCGCGGGGCATTGAGATGAAGGCGGTGGAACTCAGCGATAGCATCCTTGGCATGCGTTAATGCAGAGGCCGGTCTCCATTCGTTCTCAGAGTCGGGATATCCAAGCCATTTGACAAGGTATTCAATGCCGTGTTTCTTGCGTGTGGGTCGTGAGTCGAGGATGGCTTCAATCTCATACTCCTCGTCTTCATCAATCAGTTCTGGAGGCGGTTGAGTGAAGTTGGGGCCATGGGCATCCGTCTCTTTGTACGCTGAGAGAAGCGAGGCATGGAAGACGGGGTGGATACGCCATTTAGGGGGGAGTTGAAGGCGGTAAGTCACTGGTCCGAGGACATCAGTGATGGTGAATGGGCCGTGTCGTTTTGCTGCGAGCTTAGCTTTTGGACGTGTGGTCTTCAGGTTCTTACCATCCAGCCAGACTTTGTCACCAACTTCAAAACGCACTCCTTTCTGTGTCGAGTCGCCATTGTAGCGCTTCATCAGGTTGCGTGCCGTTTCAAGACTGGCCTGCGATTCCTTGCGTATTTCTTCAAGGTGCTGGAAGCGTTCTTCGACGGCAAGGTTCTTGGAGATGGGGTTGACAGAAGGGATCATTGTCGGTAAGAAACCGTAAAGCAGCTCGAATGGGGCGCGACCTGTAGCTGAATGGACACGAATGTTGTGTGAAAATTTGACGAAGGGGAGGTACTTCACCCAGTCGTCCTGCTGATAGTTGCAGAATGCCCAAAGGTACTGCTCGAACTCTTGGTTCGCCCGTTCGCTTTCACCATCCGTTTGAGGGTGGTACGCTGTGCTCATCGAAGCCTTGATTCTGAGTTTGGCGCAAGTCTCCTGCATAACCTTGCTTGCATACTGTGGGCCGCGGTCGGAGATCATCTGTTTCCACAGCCCGTAGTGTCGCCACACGCGGTCCAGCAAGATGTCGACGGTGCCATTGCTGTCGATTTTTTTGGTGCACGGTGCAATGCAGATGGCCTTGGAGAGGCGGTCTACAATCATGCAGATAGCATTGTATCCATCCGAGGGAGGCAGATCAGTGACAAAGTCGGTTGTGATCACCTCGAATGGGCGTTCTGGGACGGCGTTAGGGATCATGTCGACATGGGGGTGCTGGGGACGGTTCTTGGTCGCTTGGCAAACAGCGCATCCTTCAACATAGTCGCGTACAAAGACCAACATCCCTGGCCACCAGTATTCTCAGCTGAGGAGTTCATACGTCTTGTGGCGACCTGGATGTCCTGCCATTGGTGAGTCGTGGAATGACTTGACAATGTCACAACATAGCTCGATGTCTGCAGGTACATAGACCTTCCCTCTGAACAGAATCATCCCATCTTCCAGGTTCCATTCTTGAAGGTCCTTAACAAGCAATCGTGGCCCATTGCGAAGGATAGCATCCATGGCTTGTACAACTTCAGCGTCTTTGGTTCGCGCATCTCGGATGCGTCGGCGTAGGTCAGCGTCGCCTATGGTGGTTACAGTGCGCGACCGAGTAGCGCGGATACGGAAGTACTTGGGATCTAGGAGGACACGTTCCTTGTTGTCGTTCTCGACCCCCTCTTTAAGGTCAGGGCATCTGGACAATGGATCTGGTCGATGGTGAAGGCCCGGCTTGTGCGTTAGTGTGAAATTGAAGCGTGTGAGGAATAACGCCCAGCGGGCCTGTCGACGACTTAGCTTTTGTGCTTCCTTGAAGTACTCCAGGTTCTTGTGGTCTGTCCAAATCTCGACTGGATGAGTTGCGCCTTCCAGGTAGTGCCGCCAAGCTTCAAGTGCCCGAATGATTGCCAGCAGTTCCTTGTCGTAGATGTCATAGTTGCGTTCCAGCTCAGTAAGCAACTTGGACAGGTAGGCAACAGGATGGAGGTGACCATCTTGGCCGCGTTGCGAGAGGATGCCTCCGGTTGCGAAGTCTGAGGCATCGATTTCTACCAAGTACGGTTTCGACGGGTCAGGGAGAATCAGGACAGGGGATGAGGTGAACGCAGCTTTGAGGGCAGCAAAGGCGTCTTGACACTCTGCAGTCTAGTTCCATGGATGGTCCTTTTTGGTCAGTTCGAACAGGGGGCGTGCAACCTTGGAGAAGTCCTTGATGAAGCGACGGTAGAAGTTTCCAAACCCGAGGAATGACTGGACATCCTTGACATTACGAGGGGTGGGCCACTCCGTAATGCCTGCTACCTTGACAGGGTCCATAGCAATCTGGTCGTGCGAGATAATCAAGCCGAGATACTCGACAGAATCCTGTTTGAAGACACATTTCTCTGGCTTGAGGAAGAGGTCATTGTCCTTCAGGCATTGCAGCACCTGCGTCATCAGTTCACGGTGTTCTTTGAGTGTCTCTGTGAAGACAAGGATGTCGTCCATGTAAATGACGACCTTGCCACCGTCGATGAGATCCTTGAAAAGTTCATTCATCATTGCCTGGAATGTTGCAGGAGAATTCATAAGGCCAAAGAACATCACCAGAGGTTCGTACAGCCCGCGGTTCGTTTTGAAAGTGGCCTTCCACTCGTCTCCTTCCTTGATATGGACATTGTTGTATCCCCAGTGGACATCCATCTTGGAGAAGACCTTGGCACCCTTGAGTTTGTCGACAAGCTCGGAGATGAGTGGGAGCGGGTATTTGTTCTTGACAGTGCCTTTATTCAACGCTCGATAGTCCTGTACAGGACGAAGCTTCCCATCCTTTTTCTTGACAAAGAAGAAGGGACTCGCCATGGATGATTTCGATGGGCGAATGTAGCCCTTCTTGACGTGTTCATCGAGGAAGCTGTCCAGCTCTTGCTGCTCGGATGGGGTCAAAGGATACACCTTGCAGGCCCTTGGTTGGAAGTCTGGCTTCAGGTCAATAGCATTGTCTCAGGGACGTTGCTCAGGGAGACATTCAGACGTAGCTTTGTCGAACACCGACTTGAACGAGTGATATTGCTCAGGGACCATATCTTCAAATGTTTTTGTCTTGACATCAGCCGCCTGTTCCGCAAGCTGTTGCGCCTTGGTAAAGGTGGCACGTATGGCGAGGTCGTTGGACTGTTCTTCCCATGCTAGTTGTTCGAGGGTGACTTCCTTTACGACTCCCACAGCACGTAGGCCATCTTGGGTCCATGAAGCCAGGACAACGTCCGACTGCGCGTCATCATCTTCTGTGAACCACTTTGCACCTGAAGGTATACGGCGTGGAGAGCGAACACGAGCATGCTGTACACGGCGGGCAGGGATCACGTACTTCGTGTTGCTTGGGTGGTTGGTCACCGTGTGGACACAAGGTTCTTCAACTTCAACCTCGTCAGCTTCAACGACGTCAATAGGTGGTTGTGGCCCAGACCGGTGTTCCGGTTTGATGCGAAGCTTCTTAACCGGAGGTTTGTGTAGGACGCAAGTGGGTGGGCAGTGTGTCATGTCGACTTCTTCTCCATCCCAGTTGATCTCTGGGTTATGCTCCTTCAACCAGTCAGTTCCTAGGATCATGTCGTGATCACCGATGTCCGTGACAAAGAATTCAGCTGTTTCTTCATGATACGATTCTGTGGATTGCGCGTAGATGCGAACACGCTGGGTCGTCGAATGACGTACCCATCCCATTATGTTCTCTGTCCCGTCTACGTTGCGGACAGGGAACGGGCGGTCGAGGGTATCCAACGAGAGCCCTTTCTTTTCTGCAAATCTTCGGTTAATGATAATGCCTTCAGCACCGCTATCCAGCAGCGCTTCAGCATCGATTTTTCTTCTAGTGACTCGTCCAATCAGTTTGACATCCAGCAATATGGAGGGCGTGTGCCTATTCTTCGTGACCATTGACAGTTTCAAGCAGGTTGGAAGAACACGCTCACTGGATTGCATGGATGATAATACAGAGAAACGATTTGACGATGTCATAAAAAAACCTTTGCCACCCACAGACAACGCGACTGGGGGGTGTTCTAAAAATCCAAACCGCCAGCGAGATTCTTCAACATCGCCGCAGCCTCCTCACGCTCCTCCTTGCCCAACTTCTTCATCTTGTTGATCAGGACCGACATCTCCTTGACTGGATCTGTGTCAGCAACAACTAGTGCGACAGCACCAAGTTACGACACAGCTGACTAGAAGATGAGGACGACGGAGGGGAGCCGATCAGACACGGCGACAGACAAAGGAAAGCAAGCAAAGTCGATAGAATTGACTAGCTCGAGATAAGGAATATGTACAGCGAGAGCGAGCCTTATATACACAAGAGGAGAGAGACTTAGGTAAGCAACCGATACACAGCAATCAGTAAGCAGACCTAGTATAAGTAAGCAGTCATATGTAAAGGAGCACAGCATGAGTCAGTATCGTACTGCATGAGTCAAGAGAAAGGAGTCAGACCCGGGCCAAGATGAGTCACGTGGGTCCGGGCGGGATATAGACGAACCGGGTCCGGGCCGAAGTGGAGCCGGACCGGTGATAAGTCGATAAGTCCTAAAGCATGTAACCAATGTAAAGTAAAAAGAAAATTATAGACCGTTCATGACATCACCCCTTCCTTAGATTCGACGTCCTCGTCGTAATCAGATCCAGCTTCTTCCTCCGATAGGAGTTCCCAACGATTGAGGCGTGCCGGTTTGGGGGCACCTGGATGTTCACGGTGGAAGTTGTCAATGCACTTCTTGGCATTCTGGAGATTGGTGAGAGGCTCCCAAGTATTGTCATTGTCTGGGTAGCCTTTCCATTTGACGTGGTACTTGAAGCCGCGACCAACCTTCTTGAAGTCTATAATCTTTTCGACCTCATAGACTTCCTCTCCTTAGACTAACTCTGGGAGTGGAGGTGGAGGTGCTTTCTGATTGTCAAAGGCAGGACCATTGTGTGGGGATAGGAGGGACTCGTTGAAGACCGGATGTTTTTGTGACCGGGATGCAGGGAGGCGAAGCTTGTAAGCCGATGCTCCGACTTTTTCCAGGATTTCGAAAGGACCGAAACACTTGTCATCTAGCTTTTGCATAGGACGTGCCGTTTTGATTACAGTTTGACCGTCTCTAGTCTTGGCTTCCAGCCAGACGAAGTCGCCAATTTTGTAATCTATTGGTTCGTCCTTCTTGCGATCCTTTTGATCATCCTGTGCTGCCTTTAGCGCAGAGCGGGCTTCCTCGTAGATGTCTCATAGGTGTTGTGCAAACTTGTTTGCTGATGGGTTGTCTGTCTCGTGTCGAGGGTTTGTCCCCAGGTAGAGTTCCCGACCATAGTTGGCAAAGTTGGGAGACATCCCAATCGAACTATGGACCATGTTGTTGAGCGCAGTCATGGCAAGTGGGAGGTAACGTGTCCAATTGTCCTGTTGTTGATTGACAAAGATGCGAAGGTAGTTTTCCATGGTCATGTTGGAGTGTTCGGTCTGTCCGTCCGTCTGAGGGTGATACACCATGGACGGGTTCCCTTCAATGGCTAACAGTTGGAACAATGCCGTGGTGAACTTGGAGACAAACACGCTGCCACGGTCGCTGACGATCTTTCTAGGAATTCCATGATGGGGGACCACCTCGCGTAGGTACTTGAAGGCGAGTTCGTCCTCCGTTAGGTCTTTGGTCGTGGCCCAGAATACAACCTGTTTGGTACCCATGCAGTTCACATTGCAGATGGCGTCACTTCCATCCGAGACTGGGAGCGGCATGACAAAGTTGATGGATACATGCTCCCAAGGCGCTTGTGGCGGGTCATGTGGGTGGAGTGGAGCAGCAATGCGATCATGTCTAATCTTGGTACGTTGGCAGGTCTCACATCCTTCAACATATTTTCGGACATCATCTCTAATGGCAGGCCACCAGTAGTTGCGTGTGATGAGCTCGTGGGTCTTGTATCGTCCTGGATGACCGACAAGCGGGCCGTCATAATGAGCTTGGATGATGTCTGCACGGAGTCCTTTGTCTCTTGGGACATAGAGTCTGTGTTGCCAGGTGACTTCTGTCTGCGTGTTCCAGCCATCCCTTCACTTTGAGTGCTAAGGCGCGTTCTACTGCATGGTCTCGGAGTAAGGTAGCCTCCTGAATCCACTCAATGAAGACATTGTCAGGTCCATTGGTTACGATTCCTGCATGGTTGAGGGCGCGAAAGAGTTCTGGTTTCAGGAGGACGATGTTTTCATTGTCTTTCTCCCCTTCTCAAGGCCTGCTAGTCGGGAAATAGCATTGGGTTTACCCATTGTTTTTCCAGGCTTGTGGAGTAGCGTACAATGATACTCTTGTAGCTCCGTTAACCACCGTGCTTGTCTTCGATTTAGCTTCTGTGCCTTGCAGAAGTACGTGAGATTGCGATGATCCGACCAGATTTCAAACTCCTGTTGTGCCCCCATGAGGTATTGTCTCCATTCCTCTAGCACCGTCATGATAGCCAGTAATTCCTTGTCATAAATCTCATAGTTCCTCTCAGCTTCGCTGAGGGACTTTGAGAGGAAGGCGACCGGGTGCCATTTGCCATTGTCCTGTTGTTGCGAAAGTACCGCGCCCGTGGCATAGTCAGAGGAGTCCGCCTCGACACGGAACTGTCCTTCATCTGTAGGGATTGCTAGAACTGGTTGCGATGTTATACGTCGCTTGAGTTCCTCAAACGCCTCCTGCTGCGGGGTGTCCCAGACCCATTCCGTCTTCCCTGTGAGCTTAGTCATTGGGTGAGCAATGCCACTGAAGTCCTTGATAAAGCGACGGTAGAAGTTGCAAAAGCCCAAAAACAATTGAAGTTGTTTCTTCGTTTTGGGGGCTGGCCAATTGGTGATTGCTGCAACCTTTGCTGGATCCATGCGAACCCTTCCTCCGCTGACAATCATGCCTAGGTATTCAATTTCTGCCTTCTCAAACTCGCACTTTTCTGGCTTCAGATAGAGTTTGTTCTCTCGCAGGATCCGGAGGACCTCCTTGACTATCCGATGATGTTCTTCTAGTGTATGCGTGAAGATGAGGATGTCGTCCAAATAGACGGCCATGACTCCTTGGTGGATCAAGTCTTTGAATAGGTCGTTCATCATGGCTTGGAACATTGACGGGGAGTTGGTGAGTCCAAAGAACATGACTGTAGGCTCGTAGAGCCCTTTGTTCGTGCGGAACACCGCTTTCCATTCGTCTCCTTCTTTAATCCGAACATTGTTGTACCCCCATCGGACATCGAGCTTGGTAAAGTGCCGTGCTCCCTTAAGCTTGTCAACCAACTCTTGGATGAGCAGGAGCGGGTAACGGTTCTTTATTGTCATTTCATTGAGCTTTTGATAGTCTTGCACAGGGCGTAACGAGCCGTCTTTTTTCTTGATGAAGAAGAATGGGGAGGCCATGGGTGATTTGGATGGCTGGATCCGACCAGATCTCAGGTTCTCTTCCAAAAAGGTGTCCAGTTGCTTCTGCTTGTCCAATGTGAGGGGGTAAACTTTGCAATCGACCGGTTTGAAGTTAGGAGTGAGTTCAATGGCGTGGTCCCATGGGCGTCGCTCAGGAAGTTTGTCGAAGTCGTCTTTGAATTCATGGTACACCGTTGGGACCCGCTCCGAGAAGGTCTGTTCCTTTTTCTTAGTGTGCTCCTCGATTGCAATGTCTGATGCATGGGTCCAGATGTGGTAGGTTGTCTTGTAACCATCCCAGTCAAAAGCGAACAGCTGCTCATCCTTTTCCGTGTGGACTGGCTCTTCCTCCTCTTCTTTGTCATCATCAATATTGAGAAGGGGAGGGGGACGAGAGCAGCTTGTAGGGCATCGGTCAGATTCAATTGATCCTGATTTCCAGTCGATGTGAGGATTGTGCTTTTTCAGCCACTCATGTCCAATGAAGAGGTCTGTATCTCCTAGATTGGAGACCGCGAGGTCGATGTTCTCTTCATGGTCTTGAATGATTAGACGAAGCGTGACATATTCCGTGATGGGACCTCCTGCGTTGAGCGTGCCATCTGCATTTCGTACTGGGATTGGGCGAGCAGTCTATCGCGTGGGGATGAGATTTTCCTGCATGAACTTCATGTTAATATACGAGCCAGTGCAACCACTGTCCAGGAGTGTGTGAGCTTTGACAATGCGCTTGGAATCTACCACAAGTTGTGTGGGAATGACCGTTTGTTCCTTAGCGCTTGAGGAGTGTATGAACTGCATGGGAGTGGCAAGCTCTAGTAGAGCTTGGCATGCTAATTCATCTTCCATGCCAGTTATCTCCTCGATGGCTTCATAAGTAGCCTCGTCCCGGCGTCGAGGGTGTGTCCAGATGCGAAGGATTGCAATTGCACTTTCGGGTTTGTCTTCCCTTAAGCGACGAAGTGTCTATTGAGCCGTTCCAGGTGCCATATAACATGATTTGGGCGCCGTGCCCCTTCCATCGCACGGTGTTGTCCCTGACTTCACAGGGTCCATATCCAACACCGAGTCCGTATCCAAAGCCATATCCAAAACTGAAGCCAAAACCGAAGCCATATCCAAAGCCAAAGGCTCACAAATCGAAGCCTGAGTATCTAAAATAACAACGGGACACGTGCCCGTACCGATAGAGTACGTAAGAGAAGTCATAATGGGGATATCCCCCGTAGTAGTACAGTCCGAATCAACAATGCGCATATGCAAACGAGAACCAGGCCACCGAGGCGCAACAAAACCAGACGAGCAAGAAACAGAAACTTGGGCTTCAGATGCCGTGTACATCGTCAGCCCCCTCAAAAACCCTCCTTCTTTTCCTCCACCTTCGGCTGAGCTTGAAGCGCGTCCATCACGCTTTTCCGATCTTCGGCCGACAGGCTCCTAGCCCAGGCAGTGGGTGTCTCGAACGTCTGTGTTCGAGCCTCCCGCTTTGGTGGTTCAGTATACCAGTCCCTCCCCCACATGTCTCGGATGTTCTTGATGTCCACCCTGCAGTCCCGCACCTGGTGGCCATTCTGTCCACAGCGGAAGCATCGGCCCTTGATGTTGACATGGTTGACGTCCATCGGCTGTCCTTTGCCACCGTGTACCGTGCCAGTTCCGTCGCGGCGCCATGGGACCTGTCCCCCTTGCTGCCCATTGGACGACCCTTGTCCTTTGGGTTTTTGGTTCTGTGCGGGGCCGCTGCGTTGAGTTTTCAGGTCCTCCCGCTCCTGTCGCAGTCCATCAATCAGAATGATGCGCTCCTTGAGGTCCTCATATTTCTGAGGGACGTGACTGCTGTCATAGATGGAGTCAATGGTCCAGTAGTAGATGTTGTGCTTAAGCAGCTGCATGAGGTGGATGGGGTCCTGCACCGTGGAGTACCCAGCCTTCCTTGCCAGTTGTTCAAACCTGGCAAAGTATTCATGGGTGGTGGTACCCTTCTTCTGTTTGAACCCATCCAGTTCGACCGCGGCACGGTGCTGCTCATTGACGTCGGTGAAGGCGCCTTTGAGCGCCTTGTGGAAGTCCACCCAGGCAACCATGGCTCCATTGGCTAGGTGCACATCCTCGTACTCGGCCTTCCAGGTGCGTGCTGCCTCCCCTGTCATGTAGGTGAGGATGAAGAGTACTTTGTCCTTGTCCGTCACGAGGTCATCCTCGGCGGCTCGCATGTACTCCTCGCATGACCGCATCCAGTCGTTGAAGTCCCCTCGTTTCCTAGAGAAGCCTTCAGGAGTTTTCACGTGGACCTTCTTTCAAGGGGATCTGGCGGCGGCGGCGGCTGGGGCACTAACAGTGACCGCAGGGGGGTTGACGGTGATGGGGGGGGCAGTGACGTTGACGGTGGGGGGTGGCAGGTTGAGGGCGGCAACAAGCATGGCAGGGATGGCAACCTATTGGCCATTTACTTCCATGGGCCATGCATTGTCAGTGCCGTTATTCATGTGTTGGATGGGAGAGCCAGTTTGGCTGATGACGATGTTCCATGTTCCACCAATTTCAGTGCAGTTGGAAAGTTCGGTGGGGAGGGGGGGTTGGGGGTCAGTGCGGACCCACTGGGCAGCCATGACTGGTTCGTCGAGGTCAGAGAGGTCTTCATCAGTGATAGATGGTAGGACAGAGGCGGCGATGAGGTTGAAGTCAGCTTCAGTGAGGTCAGGTTGGTCTCCGTTGGTGAAGTACCAGATAATGCCACTGAGTTCAGTGGTTATAAAGGCGACTTCTCGGGTGCTGTCTCCGAGTCGAGCAGTCAAGACATTGTTCATCTTCTTGAGTGACGCCTAGTAGGAGGGAGAAGATGCAGGCAGTTATCGAGGGTGTGTCAGAGCCTGTTTCTGAGCTGGAGTCAGAACCGTTGAGTCTGAACGAGGGAATGCTTATAAGTGGGTGAGGTCAATGACCTCTGGCTCTGATGTTGATTCAGGGGTGTTGCCTGGTGTAAGGAGGCGGTGGGTGGTCGAGTGTCAACAGGTATTTTCTCGCTGGGCACGTAGAAGGATTTTGAGGGTTGCTTGAGTCTGTAGCGGTAGGTGATGTACGGGCGGAAGTGGTCGTAGCGGCTTCCGGTTCCTTGTTCTCTTATTTTGAGACAATGAAATGGACGTCTATGATGGAGTCTTCGAGTTCTTTCATGCCAAGGGCGACCTTCCAATTGTGCCAGGCCCAGGGTCTTTGGACTCGTTGATGAGGGGAGATGATAGCGTCGTCGCTGATAGGGATGAATTCTTGTACTCTACGCGTCAATCTTCCATGCACGAGCCCCCAGCCGAAATGTTACTTGTGCGGCAAGGGAAGATTTTGTCGAGGGAAGGTGGTTCTGTTACGAGATCGCAAGATGCTCTGCCTCAGTCTTCTCGACCTGTTGGCTGTCTCTTCATCTAGAGGACACAAGCCCAAAGACTTCCTAAACCACTTTCTTTCACCGCTTTTTGTTTCCTACACCAAAGGTGCACCTTCTACTGTCATCTCTGAGCCTTAAACTCCTGGTGTTGGAGAGTCTCAAGTAGGTGTAATGTTTCGGGGAAAACATCAAGCCAGCACCGGTATACGTGGGCACGACCACAATGTCAGGGTAACGAGTCGCGTACTCTGGGTGCAACGGTCTAGGGTGTAGAGCTCTTCACGAGTGCACTCTTACAGGTACCTGCAACCTTGAGACAGGTACCTGTGGCTCCAGATCTTATACTCCCACTCTCACGAGTATCAGGCACACAGGTACCTGTGGCACGGATACTCCACTTGCGGATACACAGGTATGACAAGTTACTGTTGTTCCTGGAAAATATGATATAAACGGCAGCGGGGGCCTTCTGGACTCACCTTGGAAGCTCTGTTAGCATATTGACACTCCATTTTGAAGGTGAGGATAATGCCAGTAACATTTGGGTACAGGTAAACATGCATCAGGTTATGATACAGTGTACCACTACGGCTTTCAATCATATATGTGAGGAGAGGAGAGGAAAGGGTGAGAAAGGAGCCACAATGGAAACAACAGTACATAGGATCTGCAAGAGATAATGCTTATACCAATCAATAGCTATTATTTGTAATTATATCAAGATCAACCCTGCCAAAGTATGACAGGTATTTGACAGATACTTGCACCAGGTAACCTGTGAGCTCAAAAGTCATACTGCACTCTCACGAGTATCAGGCAACGAGTACTCGTATCCGTGGATGGCAATACCCACGGATGTGCCTACAGGTACTCATACAGGTACTCACGAGTAAGCCACTCGTGAAGCTCTACTAGGGTGGATGGGGGAAGAACAAGGTCAGTATTAGACGGGTACTAATACTACTACGCTACAGTACGTAGGACGGTCGTAGGGTGGTGCAAAGAGGAAACAGATCTCGAGCTTATGTCAGCAATGACTAGTGCGACAGCACCAAGTTACGACACAGCTGACTAGAAGATGAGGACGACGGAGGGGAGCCGATCCAGACACGGCGACAGAAAAGGGAAAGCAAGCAAAGTTGG